>JAQZBX010015774.1:0-37189 GCA_029593785.1 Cabassous unicinctus
CGTTACTATATTTTGCTTGTTTGATTTTAGTAATGTAAGTAACAGACATATGTCTCTAGATCTTGGTTTTTTGTTGTTGTTTGTTGTTATGTTTGTTTTTCTGATCCAGCTGAATAGTGTATCTTGATGAATGAGTTTAATTCATTTATATTCATTGTGATTAATAATATATTAATAAGATTTCCTCATTCCAAATGAGAATCCTGTACATTTTAAGCCTTAACTTGCTATTTCCTATCCCCACCCAGATAAACTATATGATAGATTCTGACTGTGTGAGTTTGTATATTCTAATTATTTCATATCAGTGCGATCATACCAATATTTGTCCTTTTGTGTCTGGCTTATTTCACTCAACGTGATGTCTTCACAGTTCATCTATGTTGTTGCATGTAACAGAATGTCATTTCTTTTTATGGTTGAATAATATTCCATTGTGTGTATATAACACATTTTGTTCATTGGTTGAAGGACACTTGGGTTGCTTTTGCATCAGTTGTTGCTGTTAAGAAGTTTGATATCCCCATGTGTGCCATTTTTTATGGGTAATCTGTCTCTTCTCTTTCTTAGCTTTTAACATATTTTTTTTACTTTTTGAAATTCTGCAGTTTCACCAAGATAAGTTTAATTGTAGATACTTTCTAGACATGGAGGACTCATTTCTTTCTTTAATTCCAGTAAACCCTAAGCTATCCTCCTCCCGCCCCCATGAAATCCTTCCTCACTGTCATTTCCCTTATTGTATACTTCTCAGGGCAGTGTTGGAGCCTTTCAAGGTCATACTTCAGCTGCAACCCCATCATTGCCCACGTCTTCCTGTAACCTATTCTAGAACGACCCCGGCTATAAATCACTTGTACCAGAATCAGCTCAAATTTGCACACCAGGGGAGTGGTGGAGCCGGGATCTGAACCCAGGGGATCAGGTCCAGAGGCTACTCTCTTACCTGTTGCACTGAAATATCTACTGAAAAGAGGACCTTAAAATGAGACAGGTAGAATGGGTTTGCAACTTCCTCCAGACCATGCCAGCACTAGGAGCTGGCCACTCTCAGTGGAAGGCTCTCAGCAGCCTTCATGCTTACTCTGCTGCTGAATCACGATGGTCGGCAAACCTTGGCTCAGCCTCCAGGCCTGGTCTCCTTCCCAGGCCCCATTCGACACCTCCACTTGAATGTCCCAACCTTGCAGTCTAGTTGGACTTCATCTACTCTGCCTGCCCTAGACGTGGGGGTGAAGCGTGGGAGACTGTTCTTTATCTCCTTTTCAATCTCTTGTTCTGGCACTAAGGCTATTTCCTCCTTTCTTCAAGTCCTTCCATTTCGGTTCTTAATAGCCTTTTCTGGTTTTAAAAATCCTCCCTCTTGCATATCAACAACTTTGGCTTTCAAAAGTATTGTTTCTGATCTGGGATCAAGACCTTATTTGGGAAGTTACAAAACTGAACATTGACTCTTTTCTTTCTCTCTGTATTTTGTCTGTTCACAGTCCTCATTCCCCTTCAGGATCTTTGGGGGCCGAACAAGGAAGAGATGAAAAGCAAAGCACAGACATTTGTGCTTTGAGATGCTTTCCTGCCATCCCATTTAAAATATACTGCCACAGAGCCTGGCATAAAGCCACACACAGTAAATCTTATCAGGGTACCTTTGATAATTATTGAGTCATTTTTCACCAGCAGGGTGGGCTTGGTCCCCTTTTCCTTACCACAGATTTCTCCTTTGATTCTGTGAGCTCCAGGTCTTCTCAAAGCTAACTGGTCCATAGCCAAGTTCTCCCCTGTGTGCATATCCAGTGGCCTGGGGTTTTCATTCTCTTTAAAAGTTTCTCCCAAAGACCCTTGTGGAATCTGTACTTACCTAACTCCTAGGATCTACTACTTCTAGACTGAATCCACCACTCCACTGCAGAATGATCCTTGCCTAGACATTGTTATTTTGAATCACTTTTGAATAAGCACAAACTTCTCTCCCCGTTGCTTGTTTGTTATCCTTTATATTGCAGATTTTCTTTTCTTGTGCTCAGTGATCTATAAGTATAATATTGGAATTTCTGTTTTCAAAACCAAAAACAATGAAAAGATATCCATCCAAATCCCAAGTCACTCAACTACATCAGTCTGAAGACTTGTACCCTGGCCCTACCCTGAGAAGAATTGCAGAACAAAAATAAAAGACTATACAAAGCAAAAGGTACATAGTTAAGTTGCTGCAAGTAGTGTTGGCTTGAGTGTTGGTTTTATGGGCAATAGATTATGTATTGGAGAGTACAAAGGACATGTAAATGACTTGGTTCATTTCCTATAGTAGGAACTCTTAATCTCCATGGGAAAGAACCACGTGAAGTAATCAATGAACAATATTTAATTGCCAATCCATGGCCATACCCCAACCACAACAAGCCTTTGCCCCCACTGCCCCAAACACCAACAACATAGTTAAGATTAAGTGAGCATTTACTACATACCAGGTACTATTCTAAGCCCCTTGCACGTGTTAACATATTTAATTACATAATAGCTCCTCCTGTTAGGGACATATTGTTATTAACATGACAAGCCACTGTGCAGATGGAAAAACTGAAGCATAGCATGTGATAATAGGACCTTTATCTCTAGTACAGAAATTTTCTCTTTTCCTACACATTTACTAAAACCATCATCTCCTACAACATGTTACTGTGATCTGGTGCCTTTCCCAATTTTGCAATGCCTTCTGAGTTCATTTCAAAATAAGTGCTCAAAAATACAGTGTTAAGTAAATGTTGGAAAAGAGTTCTTAAATTCCTTTGGGTTCATCATTGGCCTCTAGAATTCGGACCTCTTCTAACCTCTGGATTACTTATTCATCCCAAGACTTACCATCCATATGATGTGATGCTAGTTTCATGTCTATCCTAAGAAAGTCAAAGACCAAGGGCTTTGAAAAGGTTTGGTAAGGGATGACGGTGATGGTAGAATAGCATTATGAACATAAACAACACTACTGAATTATATATTTGAATGTGGCTAAAAGGGGAAATTTCAGGTTGTATGTATGTGACTAGAATAAAAATTAAAAAATAGAAAACACGGGACAGTACAGCACAAACAGTGAACCCTAATGTAAGCCATGGACTATGGTTAATAGTTCAACTTATAATAATATTCTTTTATCATTGTAACAAATGTGCCACACTAATGCAAGGTTTTAGTAATAAGGATATTTCCTGTATGATATTTCTGTTAAACTATAACTTCCTTAATTTAAAAAAAGTTGGGGGGAGGGGAGCAGATGTGGCTCAAGCAGTTGAGGTCCTGGGTTTGGTTCCCAGTGCTTCCTAAAGAAAAAACAGACAACGAGCAAAAACAACAAGCAAACAGACAAGGGAGCCATGGGGGTGGGGGAAGACACTAAGGGAATAAAAAAGAAGACTTAAGGATTTGTTTGAGGCGGAGCAGGTGGTTCTCCATGTGGTTGTATGGTAGGAAAGAGTAGGTATAGTTACTGTGTGAAGGGAAAGGGGAAGGTTTAGGCTTGGGTACCTGGGAAGACCTGAAGTAGCAAGATGTACCTGGAAAGCAAAATTTGGACTCAGTTCCAACGCTGTGGAATTGGTAAGGCAGTCAGAAGGCTTCGGAGGCAGAATCCAGCAGCAGTGCCTGTTCATGGGAATGTAGATGGGAAAGTTCCTAAGCCGTGTTGCCCTGCTTGGTCTGTGGCTCAGATCTGAAGCCCAGTGCCCTGGGAGGGATTGGGGTCTGCCGGTTCTCAGTCTACACGCCCACCCACCCATCCAGGCCTCCTGTGCATTCACTCTGGACATACTTTCGAACTTAGTTCCATGGGAGGATTTTGAAGGCCAAGAGTGACGGCAGGTATAGAATGAATGAGGTCTATTTTGAGACAGTTCCCCAAGGCAAAATGTAAAATCTCTCATTCTTCTGGCAAATACCAAGGACTCACCTAATGTTTTACAATCAGGAGCACTTTGAGGTGAAATAAGTATTTTGCAATCTGGATGTTGTATACATATAAGAGGTTACTTTATTCCTTATTCCTTTAGAATTCATTTTGGTAATTGCTTACATATTGTCTTTCCTTTCCCTCTGGGAACATGGACAGCTTTTATATAAGGCAATCTGAGAGGCTGTGCAGGGCTCTTATGATTATTGGGATGTGGGAAGCTGCAGTTTAAAGTGGCTTTCTTGCCAAAACGCCTATTCATTTAATCCATTGGATTTCTTTTCTGAAACCTTTTGAACAGGCCTTTTAGTCTAGTACATTATATATAGAATACTGCATCCACATGGCATATAGAATACTTTTAATTCATTAATTTTATTTTTGCAAGAATTTTTGTGTAACCTGTTTAGAACTTTGTGAGTTTTTTGTTGTTGTCTACGCTTTGACTTTTGTTTTTACTAGATCCTGCTTACATGAGTCTGCAATATTAGGGGAAGCTATGAGTCTAATTACATTTATAAGGCTTGCCCTGTATTTAAACACAATATTAGTGATCTTAATGATCAGCAAAGGAAAAACTGCCATTATGTAGCCTGCTGAGCTCAGTATAAAAATTTGGTCATCTTTTTTGTTGTTGTTGTTGTTAAATCAGCAAAAATGTAACATCACTACCCAATTGCTGGTAAGGATGCCATGTAACTAACAGGCACTCTTAGGCATGGCTATTGATGTGTTCATCTGTCAAGAACCATTTTTGGAAAGTAAATGGATGGCAGCATGAACTGTCCCTGCAGAGTGCCTGACTTGCAATGGCTCTACCCCACATTTACTGTGAGACTTTGGGTAAGTTACCCGACTTCTCGAAGGCTGAAATTCTTCTTCTGTAAAATGGAGATGCTAATACCTAGATTAGAAGAGTTCTTGTTAGAATGGAATAAGAATGAGTACTATGGTGGGGAATATAAATTTTAGCTAATCTGAAAGAGTTAAAAGAATGCATCTATACAGAGGCTTATCTCGCAATTATTCATAATTTACAAATTCGAAAATCAATTGTGTCCATCAGTCATCAAGTACATTATTGACTAGCTTTTTGGTGGAATGTTTTTGTAGCCATTAATTGAGCACTTATGAAAATTATCTAGCAAAATAAAATGAACAAAAATCTTTAAGTAACATTGAGTGAAAACAAAGAACCAAAATTGTAGAATATGATCAAAATAGCTAAACTATAAATATGAAAATAGTGGGGAAGAGACTTCACAAAATGATAATAGGGTGGTTGAGTTATACATTTTTCCTATTGTTAAGTTTTTCTATTACATTATTATATAGCTTTTATAATTAAAACACTGTAGCATTATTAGTTATTTTTATTTTTCTTATTTATGAAAAAATGCTTACTCTAGAAAATACAGATAATACAGGAAATCATGAAAAATACTGTTAAAATACCCTAATTTCACCACTGAAGTATTTTAACTTCTATTGTTCAAGTCTTTTTTATGCATAATATGCATATATCATTTATATATGTGTGTTATATAGATATGTTTGTATATGCTTCTATACTTTTTCAAAATTAACTTTACTTTCTTTTTTTAAGATTTATTTTTATTTATTTATTTATCCCCCTCTTGCTGCTTGTGCTTGCTGTGTCCATTTGCTTTGCATTTTCTGTGTCTGTTTGTCTCCCTTTTGTCACCTTGCTATGCCAGCCGTCAGCTCACCAAGCCACGCGGGCCGGCTTGCCTTCACCAGGAAGCCCTGGGAATTGAACCCGGGTCCTCCCACGTGGTAAACAGGAGCCCAACCAGTTGAGCCACAGGTACTTCCCTTTACTTTCAAATTAACTATCAGATTGCATCTTAGGCTGTTGCATTTGTATCTCTTCTTTATCTTGATCTTTCCATACCAGCCTATTCTCCCTTTACTTGCCGCTATAAATTCTTGTTTTATTGAGAACACCAAGCACCTATTTTGAAATAATCTTTTGTTTCTTGTCAACAGTAATTTTTCAAGGTTAACTGAGCCTTCAAAATTCCAAATAGTACTCTTTTCCTTGTGGTGCAGGAAATAGTTTAAGTGAGAGTCACCCCGTTCAATTGGGTCCATGCAAACTTCTTCAGATAGAAAGCAGTAGGGTAGATCAGTGTACTCAGTTCCTGTACCTGTCATAAATCAGTATCTAGGCAGTGATGGCTATACACATTTTCCTTTTCTTTTTTTCCGTCAGTTGTAGACCATGGGCGTTCCAGCCAGGAGTAGATAGTGGAAAAGTTTGGACCTTTTCCCTTCCTACTTAGTGAAAGGTGATCTTGTATTTCAAGGGGTGAAGCATGTAGAAACCAGTTCTATATTTCTCAATCCAGCTTCAACTAAATATGGTTGATGGTAATTTTTGGGAATATGGCCATGGATGTTCCAAAATGTTGCCTGTGATCTCTGGTTTCAGAGCTGCTTGAATATTTTTTTCTGGTTACTGTAATTGGAAGGTGGGAGAAGGCACTCAAAAGATGCCTTTTTAAATTGGGGCCCCTGCTTCTGATTTAAATACTTTATTAAATATTTCCTAACTTAACACTAATGTTCTCAAAATAATAAAGAAATGCACATTTTAAAAAAATTTAGCACAACAGAATTTTTGAGGCATTATCATAAACTATAAGGCCAGTAAAGATGGATTTGAGGACAGTAGTTGGTAGCTTACTATCACCATGTGAAAACCCAGCATCCTGCTCATGACAGTGATGGAAGTAAGGAGGCAAGCCATTTCATCTCTTCTTTTCCCCACCCTATGAACCCCAACTCAGAGCTGGGATTTAACCCAAACAGAAAAATTAAGTGGTCATCACTTTACTATACAGTTCCCTTCTCGCCATATATTTCTGCATCACTTCCTGAAACTCAGCAAGAGGAGAGGACAGGCTAGCAATGGGAGATGAATCCTTAGAAGTGATGTTGTACACACTGGGTACACATCTACTCAATGGGATAGATTTTTGTATATGCCTGTGATTCCCATTATCAGAGAATCAGAGGTAGGACTAGATGGCTCTCCCACTTAAAACCACAGTGAGCTAGAAATGATGTTCCCATAAATACACTGGAAGCTCTGCACATGAAACAGAGCTTCTGCTCTAAGTGTGAAAAGTAGCTTAGGACATCCCCTAAATGTATTTACCCAGGGAAAATCTTGAAGATAGCATACCGGGCAGTATTAAGGTCATGAAGCAAAGAGAAAGGTGTTTTGTTGTATTTATTATATCAACAAAAAGAGGCTAGCCTGGGACACAGTATCTAGGCAGAAAAGAGTGTGCTGCAACCGAAGGCAGAAATGGAGCAAGGATACTGGGCAAGCTGGAGGGATGCCTGACATAGGTCATGTGCAGAGGATAGAACAGCACATCCTGGGGACTGTAAATTTCCACAATCCTTTGGTCAAGAGAGAAGCTGGGTCTGATTAAAACTATCCAGAAGTAAAGTCTCTCTAGCGTCAGATTACCGGTCAGAGCAGTCAGGATATTCTGTTTGCCGAACAGCAGAACTACACATGTTTATTGACAGCTTGTTTATGAAGGTCATGGGCAAAAATAGTTTGGGTGGGTCTACAAGTACATCAGTACTTTAGCTATCTGGAATCCACACAAAATGATTCATGTGTGAAACACATGGTTTTTGGTAGTTTAGAGGATTACCCTTTCAGATAAAGAAGTTTTTTTGTGTGTGCCAACCTCAGCTCTCTGAAGTGGGCAAAAGCCCCCCAGACCCTACCTAACTCCATCTCCATTTTTTCCATAGAAAAACATTTTGGATAACAAAGAATTAGAGAAGGATAAATATACAAGTAAACTTGCTAGAAGCATGTATGAATTGCTTATTATTTACTTCCTTGAAGAAAATTATTGGCTTCTATGCATGGTTTTATATTATGAAATTATGCTCTATAAACTTAAAAAACAGCCCAGTAATGTCGTTACCTTACTAGTATAAACAGCACAAATGTACAGGTATTTTACAGAACAAAATATGGGAAGATTTTATATATATGCTTTAGCAATAGGGAATGAGTCATGTTTGAAATACAACATATGCATGTGTTAAAGCCCAGTAATTGGAAGTTTTATGTCAGAAATACTGTTGATGCAAGTATGTCTCACCATACTGTAATATTAACCAAACAACCCACAACATGATGAATTAATAACAGAGGTTAAATAAGGAGTAATTTATAGTTTAAAAAGCAAAAATAGCAGCCATTAAAAATTGCAACTGACTCAAGACATCAAAAATAATGAACTAATAATAAAGTACCACTTCCCCCAAATTGGAAAATTTACAATCTGTATGTGCACAGTAGGACCTTTGGAAAGTCACATAGCCTTGTGCGACAGCTATATTATTAGAAGAATAATGATTTAGAGTCTTCCATAAACTCAATCTGCTATTTTTAGTAATCTTTAATGTCTCAAAGTGATAAATATTTAGCTCTAGGAAAGGGATTATGGAATTACTGCTTTTGGATCTGTTAGGGGGACTTTTAAGGCATACACCTGGAAAACCACTGAACTGGAAACAAAGGCAGGGGCTGTTCAAAGAATGTCCTCTATCTAAGAAGGAAGACAAAGCCATCGGGTTTATTAGACTCATTTATCATCATCAGTAATAAGAAAACCTGACCCCTGGGAAATGGGATCTAGAATTATGTTGAGAATCACTCTTTAAAGTACCAAAAATTTCAAGACACGTTTTCAATGGAAATTACTCCAAGCATGTGTAGTAATCATTTATTTGCCTTCTGACTAGAGTACACTCACACCAGATAAGTTGTCTTCATCATCATCATTATTAGTTGTTGCGAAATGCTGCAATAAAATTATACCCACAGGGTTTTCCAAGAGTGGGATACTTGCACCAAAATTACATAACTATATACCGCTCCTGGAATTCAGTGGTTTTAATAGTTATTCCCAGTCCTGTCTCTTGTTGTCAAGTTGTCAGTTCTTACCACTCCCTTCTCCTAAAGCCCACCTCACCCAGCCTTCTAACTTGCTGCTTCGGAAATGAATTTGAAACAGTTGTCTTGAACAGAACTATTATGCTTTAAAAATATATTCTAAGTGTGCTTGGATTTTGTATAAGTAGAAATTTTAAAAACTGTGATTTTCCTGTGAATATTAGATATGAAATCAAGTGCTTGGAGTTTGAAGCATTGTTTTGGTTGCACAACAAAGATCTTTTTTTCTTACTTTATCAGTTTTATATTATCATTATTATTGATTTGAATAATAACAATGCTTTACATTTTTATGATACTCCAATTCATAAAAATTGTGACCCATAATTTTTCAAATGATCCTTACCAAAGGCAGAGATATATGCCCAGGTCCTTGTCCATGCATGGCTACATCAAAACTTGGGAATAAATAAGTGTCAGAAGTCAAGGACTTTGGTTAAGAAGGAAAAAAGAATAAAAACTTAACTTTAATTCATGCAAAGGTAGAGCTGGAAGGAACTTTAGGAATAGCTCATTTGGAACAGTAATTCTTAGCCTTGGTGAATAGTAGAATCACTTGGGGAAGGTAAAAATATTCTTCCCTCCAAAGATTTCCTACTTGAGAAGGTGAGTGGGATTGGATCAGGCAGAGATGGACACCTACAGAAGACACATTTTTATGATTCAGGTAGATAGAGCAAGGTGGTATCACAGCTTAAAGCACAGTGAGCTTACTATGAAATGCCCCAAAACTCAGATTATATTGGGCAAGGATATTTCTGAGAGTACAGAAAAGAAGATCAAGAACAAACTTTTGTGTTTAGATGGTAGAAGTCAGAAATACTGAATTGCTACCCTCTTCTTTCCCATGCTGAACAATGAAAGTAAAAGACATCTGAAAAAAACTGTGGGCTCTCTGAATTGGCAGAAAACATGGGGCTTGTATAATAACTTATCTCATAATTGAAAATGTCTGCTTAAATTTAACAAATATCAACCTAATTTTTTTCTAATTTCATAGTTTTTAACCTTTTTTTCCCCCTTATGAGACAGCTAGTTCTAAGTGCTACATGCATTAACTCATTCAATCCCCAAAATGTCACTGTGAGATAAGTAGTATAATTTTTTTTCTACTGAGGTGCAGAGTGGATAGGGAACTTGCCTGTGGTCTTCCTGAAAGTGACAGCAGAATCTAACCCAGGCTGCTGGACTCCTGAGCCTCAGCTCTTAAGCACTGCACTATTCTGCCTTCCAATTACATAAACTGTCCTGAACCAAGAATTCTAATTTCCAAATCGTCTCAGTTTGCTCCCTAGCTGTCTTAGATTTCTAAGGCTGCCATAACAAAGTATCACACACTAGTTGGCTTAAAACAGCAGACATTTATTCTCTCACACTTCTGGAGGCTAGAAGTCTGAGTCAAGGTGTCGGCAGGGTCATGTCTCCTCAACAACTTGTAGGGGAGTGTCTTTCCTTGTCTCTTCTAATTCACCGGGAATGCTTGGTGTCCCTTGGCTTGGAGATGCTTCACTCCAATCTCTGCCTCCATCTCCACATGGCCTTTCTTGTCTCCATCTTCACATTGTCTTTTCCTCTCTGTGTCTACCCCACCTTTTCTTTCAGGACACCAGCTATGTTAAATTAAGGGCCCACCCTTTTCCATTATAACCTCATCTAAACTGATTCCATCAACAATGACCCTATTTCCAAATAAGGTAACAATCTGAGGTGCTTGGGGTTAGGACTTCAAGGTATCTTTTTGGGGGGACACAACTCGACGCATAACCCTGGCTTTCCAGAAAGAGCCAACGTTCAAAGCTATTATTACAAAAACTCATTTATACTGTTCAAAAAACCCATTTTTCCTGAAAAGAATAAATGCATACATTTCGATTTGCTGGTGGAGGTGAGAGGCAATGCAGCCTGATTCCAGCAGAAGTGCAGTAGATGAAGCCAGGAGGCACTGAGAATTCGGATGAGATCTTGGCACATCTTTGCGTTCTCCAGTATATAGTGGAGAAGGAGCTTTTCCCAACTACCAAGTAGATGCTGGGGAGGCAAAGGCCACTCAGCCATGCTCTCTGCTAACAAATATGTTGGCTGGATTGATCTATATAGGTGAAGATAGTGATCAAATCCAAAATTTTAACATTAAAAAAATACTGCAAAACATTATGTTAGGTGAAAGAAGCCAGATTCAAAAGGCCATGTGTTGTCTGATTCCACTTATATGAAATATCCAGAATAGAGATGGAAAGTAGATTAGTGGTAGCTGGGGGATGGGGGTGCGGAAGGAGGAATGGGAAATGACTGTTTAATGGGTATGGAGTTTTATTTTGGGGTGATGAAAGTTGCACGACATCATAAATGTACTAAAAGTCACTGAATTGTAAGGTTAAAATGGCAAAAATGGTGAATTTTATGTTTTGTGAATTTTTTGACCCCAAAATTAAAAAAATTATATGGCAGCACAAGGGACGTAAACACCACTCTGAAAATTCAGAGGAAAAAATACCTTTGGAAATGATTTATTATAAGAATCAGAAGTATAGAAAGCATTCTCAATGACCTCAACTGAATGTGAGAAGTTACGATCTCTATGCAGCAGGTGCAGAGAGATGTAACAGGAGTATTTTCTCAGGTTAAAAAAAGGCAAAGGAATGGTGTAAAATGGCAGTTATTTAAGATATGGGAAGTTTGAAGTAGAGTTAAAATTGTGTGGCAGAACTTAAATCCAGTTGAAGGTGCTAAAAAGCTGAAGTGACACTGTGGGAAAGTGAATCATTGATGCAAAAGAAAAACTTGAGATACTCTCCAAGAATGCAAAAAGAAATAACAAATATAGAAAATGGTGAGAAGGTAGGTAATAAAACAGGGCAGACAAAAATGGTAAAGCTCAGAACAGACTGAATGACCAAAAAATAATTGAGGAATTTTTTTTGGAGTTAAAACAGAGGCCTAAAATTAGACACAGATGGGAAGCGGGTGTGGCTCAGTGGATAGAGCCCCCGTTTACCATATGGGAGGCCCGGGTTTGCGTCCCAAGGCCTCCTTGTGAGGGCACGCCGGCCTGAGTGGTGCGGTGGGCTGATGCAGCAACCTCACTGGCAGGAAGTGGGTGTGGTTCAATGGATAGAGCACCCGTTTACCATATGGGAGGCCCCGGGTTCACTTCCCGGCGCCTCCTTGTGAGGGCAGGCCGGCTCGCGCGGCGCTGTGGGCTGATGCGGCAAGACCTCACAGCAAGGGGGAGATAAGCGGACACAGAGAAGACACGCAGCGAATGGACACAGCAGCACAAGCAGCAAGGGGGGGGGATAAATAAATAAAATAAATAAATCTTAAAAAAAAAAAAATTAGACACAGAAAATACTTAAAATATTTCATGTAACATTGTTGAAGAGACACTGCTTTCTATATATTTGGTGATTCTTTTTAAGTAAGAAAAGAAAAGCATCATATAAAGTATCAATATTGGACAAACTGGTTGCCTGCAAAGGAACAAAAATTGGGCTAGACACAGATTTCTCTAAGGCCTAGAATATCAGAAGATGTTGGAACAAATTCTACAAGATTTTAAGGAAAAAGTTTTATGAAACAAGTATATTTCTCCCAGCCAATTTATCATGTGTGAGGGGAACAAAGAAATATTCTGAGATAATAAGAACTCAGAAAGTATAAATTCATATCTTTCTTTTTAAAATCACTTAAGTAAAACGGTACAGCCCCTCTGGAAAACAATTTGGCAGTTTCTTATAAAAACTAAACATGAAATTACCATATGACCCGGCAATTGTACTCTTGGCATTTATCCCAGAGAAATGGAAATTTGCATTCACTCAAAAACCTGTATGCAAATGTTCATAGTAGCTTTATTTATAGAAGCCCCAAACTGGAAACAGCCCAAATGTCCTTCAAAACGTGAATAGTAGACTCTGTGGTACCTCCATACCATAGGATACTACTCGGCAATAAAAAGTATTCCACCAAGGAACTGAGAGAGTCTACAACTGCAAGCAAGGCAGTCCCATCCATCAGCCCTATGGGATCACAGCCCCCTCTCAATTAGAGGTGGAGTGGACATCACTATCCCAGAATCCTCAGAATTGGAGAATAAACTATGGACTAGAGTGGACTTACTGGCATTCTACTGTAGACTTATTATGATTCTAGCAATGGAAGAAATTATATCATTGCTGTGGAGACAGTGGCCACTGGAGGCTCTGGGGACAGAGAGGGAAAAAGAGGTGTTATATGGGGGCATTTGGGGGACTTGGGAATTGTCCAGAATGACATTGCAATGACAGATACAGGCCATTATAAATCTTGCCATAACCTACAGAATCGGGTGGGAGAGAGTGTAAACTTTAATTCATGCTTAGTGGCAATGCTCCAAAATGTGTTCATCAATTGCAATGAATGTACCTCACTAATGAAGGATGTTGTTAATGTGGAAAAATGTGGGAGGTGTGGGGAGCAGGGCAAATGGGAATCCCCTGTCTTTTTTATGTGACACTTGTATAATCTAAGTATCTTAAAAAAAAAAAAAAAAAAGCTGGAACCACGGAGCCTTAAGAGAAAGAAGGAAGGCTGAACCCTCGCAGACATCTCCTGCCATCTTCAACATGTGGCAGGTGACTTTGGGTGAGAAAGTACCTTGAATTGGACTCTTCAGGGCCTTGTAACTGTAAGCTTCTACCCTAAATAAATACCCTTCATAAAAGGCAAAAAAAAAAAAAAAATGTTATCACGAAACCCAAATTCACATAGATGTTTCTTATATTTAATCAAGAATTTTTATTGGTTTGCAATTTACATTTGTCTTAAATTATTTTGAATATAGTGTTTTTGTAGTCAATTTTGTGTCTATGTACATTTTTTCTATAAATGTCCAAATGTTCCATCACCATTTGTTGAAAAGATATCCTTCTTGAATTAAATTGCCTTTGCTACTTTGACAAAGAAAAAAAAAAAAAGTATCCCAACTATTGATTGATTCGTGCAACAACTTCGATGGATCGCCAGAGAATTACACTGAGCAAAAAAAAGCCAATCTCAAAAGGGTACATACTGTATGATTCCATTTATACAACCTTCCTGAAATTTAAAATTATAGAAATGGAGAGTAGATAAGTGGTGCCAAAGATTAAGGACCTGGTAGAGGTGGAAGCTCAAGGAAGAGAGGTGGGTGTAGTTTGAAAAGGGTAATGTGAAGGATCCTTGTGGTTATCTTGACTGTGGCGGTAGATTCACGAGCTTGTGATAAAATTTTATAGAACTAAACACACACACACACAAATACACACATACAAGTGTGGACAAGTAAATCTGAGAAATCTGAATAAGACCTGACAATATTATCAGAGTCAGTATTCTGGGTGACATTATACTACAGTTTTGCAGGATGTTACTTGGGAGAAACTATGTAAAGGGTACACAGAATCTATCTGTATTATATCTTACAATTGCATGTGCATCTACAATTGTTTCCATTAAAATTTCAATAAAGATTACTTAAAATCTTAATCTGAAAGATTAATCAAAATTCAAATCTCAAGAATGGCATGGTTTGGTAGAAAGAATAAATTTCATTACAAAATCTAATTCTAATGTGAAAAACAATTTCTGAAAAAGAATCTGTAAAATGAAAAAAACAAACAATGAAATGGTTCCAAAAGATCATTTTATGTTGGTAAAGAGTGGAAAGCAAAGAGGATAAAACTGGAAAAAATTTCTACTTTCATAAAATGAGGAGGCAAAAGATACCTTTTTACTTTTTATCTTGATAGAGGAATAAGTGTGTTTCTTTAAACATAAAGATAACAAGACAGGATGCACAACTTTAAAATCATTGGGGAGGTTGAACATAGCAAAATAAAGAAAAGGAGGTGGAAAAAGCAAGTAAACATTAAGAAATAGGATAAAAGAAAATAAATAAGTACCATCATTGTCCATGATAAATATAAATAAATAAATTCCCGAAGTGAAATCAGACTGTCAGATTAGGTTAAAGACAGAATTGTGCTATACAGCTGCTTTTAAAAGACACACCTAAATTAAAATTACGCAGAAAGTTTAAAATAAAAGGTTGAGTAAATATTTATTTAGCAAATGCAAAAACCAAAAGAAAACATGCACCATCAACTTAAGAAAAATGCTGGTCCCACCCTTAACCTGGGGCCTGGGAAGACAGGACCAAGCCAGTCCCTCCTAGCGTATCTCACTGTTCTAACGCTAAATGCCAAGCTAACAGACGGATAAATAAAATGTTTTCTTCTCCTACCTTGACAAATAAACTTTCCAAACAACCTGGAAGCCCACGGTCGAAAATAGAATTTTAGAACTTGCCCAAGTTCTGTGATGAAAAGTGGTGGCAAAGTGAGTGGGCTGTGGCCGCTAGCCCTGTGTCCCAGCTCACGTGACCCTCACCACCCCCCATAGCCTGCATGTCGCCCCCACCAAACCCCAAAGGCCTGCCCTTTGCCCACTCTTCTGGGTTAGGTGTATACACTCCCCCAGGAGGATGGCCTTGAAAGGAGGCTGCAGAGTGTTGCAATCTGCTTATTTCACTTACTAGCACACTATGAGGAGTTTTCCACACTGTTAACATTTTCTTTCACAAGTGTTTTCGTATTGACACCACAATCAACATTTTCAGAGTCCCTCTAGTCACTTTCAGTTCCAACACTGCAACTTTGCTTTTGGCTGCTTTACATATTGGGCTTCAACCTAATATTTTGTTTAAAGAAGGAAGGATCTGTAGCTTAAAAAAACAACAGCAACAACAAACATGCAAAACAAACAAAAAGAGGCTTGCATGTTTCAGTGTGAATGTAACCCATTCCCTATTGTTGGGGTTTTAAATTACTTCCAATTTTTCTTTAAAATAAACACCCTTCCCCGTTGTGTCTATCTAGCTATTACTTATTCTTCCATTAAAATTCTTTCAGATGGGAAGTGGATATGGCTCAAGCATTTGGGCTCCCACCTACCACATGGGAGGTCCCAGGTTCAGTTCCCAGTGCCTCCTAGAGAAGACAAGCCTGACAGCAAGCTGGCATGACGGGCTGGTGCGGTGAGCTGACTCAACAAGATGATGCAACAAGACGACGCAACGAGGAGACAGAAGAGGAAACACAATGAGAGACACAAAAAAGCAGAGAGTGGAGGTGGCTCAAACAATTGAGTGCCTCTCTCCCAAATGGGAGGTCCCGGGTTCAGTACCTGGTGCCTCCTAAAGAGAAGACGAACACAAACAATGAAGGGGTGGGGAGGAATAAATCTTTTTTAAAAAAAAGTCAGATGATATTTTCCATGGAAAATCCTTTTTTTTTTTTTTTTCCCACTTCCTCTCAGCCCAGTCTGACTTTCCTTCCAGGTGCTTGCAGAAGTGTATACATTCTATTGCATTTTAAATCTCTACACAATTTTGTCTCCTAATATGGTCATGAGTTCCTTTAGCAAAGGACTTTATTCTCTGCATTGCCACAGAGGAGGGGCTCAATAAATGCTTGTTGGCTAAAGGGACCTTCTGTGCAGCCCTCCTTGTTCAAGTTCCATGCCCACTAAAGGAGAGCATCTCTAATGTTAGCATTCCTAAGACTCGCCAGGAGAGTTGCTTAGGGCAGATTGCTGGGCTAAATCCCCAGGGAGTCTTGCAAGCTTCCTAGTGCTGCTGCTCCCTGTTTGTGGAGACTCTGCCCAGGAGCACTGCTGTAGACTATCTTTTATAATATGTCTTCCTGCAGGATTTTCTGAAAGCTGACAGAAACCTGTGGCTCTACTTGAATGTTTCCTTTTACCCAGTACAGATAGTGAACAGAAATTCTGGCTTTTACAACAATTTTGTGTGTGTGTGTGAGTTTGGTTAGTATGAGTTATTTTCCCTGAGGCTGATACACTGGGGGAAACTGGCAAAACCTGCCTTCTATTCCCCACTTGCTGAGGTCCAGCTCTTGGAATAGGTGGCCCTGGTTAAAATGCTGATGCCCTTTGAGACTCTCTGAGCAGCCGGCTGGCTGGCCTTCCTACTATAACTCTCTAGCTACTAACTCATCACCACTGCAACAAATTCAATGTCCTTTTCTTTAGAATCATGTTCCAAAAAAGGATTACAGATTTATATACCCATTAGTACATGTGTGTTTAGAAGCAGAAGGCAATCCTTCAATAATTGGCACTTGGAAGACTATTTGAAAAAGATAAAGCTAAGTCATAGACAAGCCAAAAAAACTCAGAAATGTAAAGGTCTTTCAGGGCAGGAGGGGAGTGATTGGTAGAAGTTCTGTGCTTCCTTGAAGGTAAAGTAATAGCCAAGGAGTGGTGTAAGGGGAAGAAATAATTCTGAGGACGAGGCTAATTACCCCCCAGAGCTGGCTCATAATGAAGGGCTGGTTATAGCTGGGAAATTACTTTCTTTTAATTCTCATGCATTTAATGGTGCTACAGAGAAAAAGTCTTGGGTGCCCTGGCTCCTGTCCAGGACAATATTATTTAATAATAATAGGTGCTCCCTTCTCACCTGGTAGAATTTGCAGGGAGGGAGTTTGGCTCACTAATGCCCCTTTGTACTTTTAGTACCTTTCATCCCCAATGACTCTACAACGTGTTATAGTCTACATTGTTGTGTGTGTGTGTGCGTGTGTGTGTGCGTGTTCACGAGAAGGGTGACAGTAGCAAATGTTAACACCACGACTTTACAACTGGGGACAAAGAAGCATCCAGGGAGTATTGAGTTGAAGTCCACATCAGACTGTCAGTAAGGGCTCTCCTTGGCAGCCCACGGGGATTTGGATGTCCAGAACTGGCAATACTTCCAGATTTTTGGCAGGGAAACAATTGATTTAAATATAAGATGAGTACTTGGTTTTTACTTCCTCACATAATTAAAGGAAATCACACAACCAATAGAAGCTGGCTTCTACTTCTAAGAATGGTTATGCCCTTACCAAATGGCTTGGGTCATAATCATTCTTAAAATTGCCATCTATATTTCTATAAATTCTTCTTAGGAGACTCAGCCAACCTAAAATGAAAGAAAACATTTCAAATTCTGTACCACAATGATAAGGAAATACTGTAGAATGGAGATTTGGAGCTACCCTGAACCCCAAGTCCTTACGCTAGTGCTGATATGTTTCAGCCAATACCTGCCCCTGACATCTCTGTAGGTCCCATGCTCCTTGCCCTACCGACTCCCCTGTTAGCCGTCCGTCAACCATCCTTGCCATTTTCCTCAAGTGGGGTGCAGGGCGAGGATGAGCAGATCAGCTCTTCCCTGCCACAGGGCTTTTCCTATCTCCCTTTCCTTTGGGAAAATACCCCATTCAATCTTGTAAATAAATAGTGATATCTTTGAATGTTGCATTTGTAAGAGAGATTTGCATTTTCATGAAAGAAGGATAATGTTTTTTGTTATTCCAGAGTTGACATCATTTTGATGAGTATTTGGGGCTTGTGAGGGGCTCTTGGTGGTAGATGGGGCAGGGATTCAACAGGGGTTCTCAGGTGCCACCCAGAGTCCAGCTCTACTGCATTTCTCCCTGCAGCATTTCCCATTCCAGAGTTTGGGAAGATGAGTAACTTCTCGGAATAAAGATAATTTATAGAAGGGTGTTAGGAGTTTGTACTTCATTCCAATTAGTCTTTTAGATCACAGATGCAGGCTCCAACCTCTCTCACAATAGCTTCCACACTTACCTCTCAAAGAGAATCAGACTTTGGTAGACTTTAAATAGAACCCCTTCCTCTCTAATGCCACACAGACCTGAATCAACCACCTATCCTACCACCACCCACCCATCCACCCACCCAATGTCATCCTTTGATTCCAAATGCAACTTTTCTCCTAACTGACACCTAATAGGCAGTAGGCCTGAAGCTCTGAGGGATGTCTTTGCTTGAACATTGAATTTGACATTCAAGCTATCCTTACTAAAGTCCTCTTGAAGTCCTTTGACTATCTGGATTAAGGTGTCAGCAATGTCATCCACTATTTCAAGATCAAGGCAAAGCTGGAGTTATGTGACCCTCTTGGCTGGGTAATACTTTTCTGTGTGCCTTGATAGGATATTTTTAAATGGGTATTTGATATCCATTTAGGGGAGACACTGATAGGGCTGGAGGGAAAGCATGAGAAGGAACCAGGGTCTTATATGCATTCTCCTCCCAAGATAAAAGGTGAACTGCTCTTCACCCTCCCACCCCCCACACAACCGCCCTGACCTTAGAGGGCAGGTTACAGAGTACATAGTGTCACCAAACCTTTTTTTTTCCTGGGAGATATAGCACCGACACACTAAGTAGCCCATCAAAGTTCTCCTTCCAATCACTTACAGTTTTCTCCACGAGGAAAGATCTACAAAAATAGGTTTTTTTCCCCACTTCCTTCTATTTCCGGTACTGTTCCACGTCACAGTGATGTTTTTGTGTCCCTTATAGACTGGAACCCTTGGTGGCTATTTTTTGTCCTGCCCTTTAATCTAGCTACGTTAGTAGGTGTTAAATAATGCACGTAGAGCCAAGATGGTGTCGTTGGTACTAAACCCCTTGTCAGCAAACAGAAACTTAACTTAGCTACCGTTTCTTCTGAGTGCTGAAGTCTCCCAGAACCTGAAATCTAAGGCCAGTCAATCATAGTCTGCCAGCTCCAATTTAACTTGTGGGTCCTGGCCCCTCTGCTTTGGCTTTAACCCAAAAAAGACAATACGTTGATACAGTCAATGGAGTCATTTGTACTACTAGCTCCTTGTTGGTTGTATAAACCTGTCTATATAAACCCTGCTCTTTCTACCACTCTCCAAGCTCCCTTCTATTTTTCTGTATGGGATATCGCCCAATTCATGAATCGCTCGATAAAGCTGAGAGATCCTAATTTTCAAGTTGTAAAACAGTTTTTCTTTTATCACAAGTAATGTTAATTATAAGCCTTTGCAATGTCCTGTCTAGTAAATTCAGCCACATGTTTTAGACAGTGTCTAAATACTGGTCCAAATACAGAACAGCCTGAGGTTCAAATGTTACATTATCTAGTTGAAAGCACTTGTAAAAAGGGGGGGGGTGGGGAAACCCAGATGTTATTGTTGACTCATGAAAATGACCCCATCTTAGGCAGTGAGAGTTATTTATTAAAATATAAACCAATTTTGGTTAGAAAACTGACCAGGAGCCCACTTAATTAATGAATCATCATGGTTAAGAGCTTGGGGTCAAAGGAGAAAACCACATTAGATTTTTGTGGGCAGTGTTAGACCTTAATTTAATTACCAGTAGTTTATCAGGGAATATAGCATGGGGACATACTAAAGATAAACTTGCCACTAGAGTCTAACTTTTAAATTAGAGGTTAAGCAAACAACAAAAAAAAGCCAACCTCAGCTTAGTATTATACTAGTATATTTTTATAGTAATCATAAAAAAGCTATAATGATAAAGGTAGATTCACTGATTATTTACTCTAGATAAACACTGAAATATTCAGGAAATCCAATCATCTGCTGTTTTATAATTCTTTTAAATATTTCTTCAGATTATCTGGGAAATCTAGCCATTATGTTTTTCTTCCACTTTTAATCTACTTGCAGAAAGTTTGGAGAGAAGGGCTTCTTTATATTGGAACAAAGAATCCACGCTACCAATTTCTAAACTGTAGTAAAAACTAAACTATCATTTACAAAAAATACATAGACCTAAATGTAAAACAAAAGCATACAATTTCTAAAAACAAAACAAATCAGAGGAGAAAATTTTTGTAAACTTGGATTAAGCAAAGATTTCTCAGATATGATATCCAGAACACAATCTGTAAAAGAAAAATATGGTAAATTGGACTTCATCACGATTAAACATTTCTGCTTTCTGAAAGACACTGTTAATGAAAATGAATGAAAAGACAAGCCATGGACAGGGAGAAATTTCTTGCAAAGCACATAACTGATAAAGGACTAGTATCTAGAACACATAAAGAACTGTGAAACCTCAATAATAAAAAATAATCAACCAAATGAAAAAAGGATAGAGGTTTAAACTAAACAGACACTTCACCAAAGAAAATATATGAATGGCAAATTTGCCTATGAAAAGATGTTCAACATCATTAGTCATTAGAGAAATGGCAATTAAAACAATGAGGTACTAATATACAACTATTAAAATGGATAAAACAAACAAAAAACAGAACAAAACAAAACAAAAAACAAACATACTGACAATACCATGTCCTGGTGAGGATCTGGAGCAACTGGAGCTCTCATTCATTGCTAATGGGAATGTAAAATGCTACAGCCACTTTGGAAAGAATGTTGAGATTTTCTTATAAATTAAACACACTTTTTCCATACTGTCCCAGAAATTCCACTCCAAAGTATTTATCAAAGTGAAATGAAAATGTGTGTTCACATAAGAACCTGTACTCATATATTTATAACATATTTATTCATAATAGCCCCAAACTTGAAAGTACCCAATTGTCTTTCAACAGATGAATGGATAAGCAAACTATGATGCATCCATACAATGTAATACTACTCAGCAATGCAAATGATCAAACTATTTATACATGTAACAATATGGCTACATCTCAAATGCATTATGATTACTGAAAGAAGTCAGATTCAAAATGTTACACACTGTGTGATTCCATTTGTACAACATTCTGGATAAAGAAAACAGTTGTTCAGCGTCCAATGTGTTATTTGAGAAGCTCTAATACCACATGGTGAACAAGTGAGACGACTTCTTTGCTCTTATTTGCTCTTATTTAGCCTTATTACCAAATTACAGAAGAAACTCAAAGAAGTAAAGTAACCCACCTAGTATTCAAAGAGCTAGCAATTACTTGAGTACAGATTTATATCCATGTATTTCTGGCTTCAAAATTTGCTATGTTTTAACTTTATCTGGGGCAGGGGATGGCAGTTGAGAAGGTTTCCCAGAAGAGATGATCTCTGAAGTAAGTTTGACAAAAAAATACTGGTTTTGCAAGTAGATAAGGGTTGAGTAGAATTTTATGTAAAAGACACAATGCATGGAAAGCATTTAGTTATGGAACAGTATAGTATATTCAGCAAAATATTCTAAAAAATTAGGTAATGGAGTATAGGAGATATGACATTGGAAACAAAGACAGAAAATATGAAATATAATATGAAATATAAATATACATTGGAAACAAAGACAGAAAATATAAAATATAATATGAAATATAAATATGAAATTGTTCGGGAGATACAACAGGTATAAGGTGCAGTTCTAGGAGGCGTGCATGGAAGGGGAACAGAGGGTTTTTGTTTAGGATCTGGATAAATGAAAATGAGGGAATTAGTGATTCAGTAAAGAATAACTTGAACAACAGCTCAGAGGAAAAAACATAAGGATATTTAGGGGTGTCAAGAAACCCAAGTTAGCTGGATCACACTATTTAGAGTTGTTAGTTGGTAGGGGACTTTAAGAGTTTCTACCCATTCATTCATTCATTCATTCAACAATGTATATATAAATGAATATCATATCTAAGATAAAATACCAGATGCAGAGGTAAAAAGAGGAAAAATCATGGTCCTTAACAAACTCATAAACCCTTAGTCCTCACAGACTAGTTCAGGGAGATTTCTAATAAAACAATAGCTAACATTTATTGAGATGTTACTATGTGCCAGGTCCTGTTTGGAGTATTTTAAATATACCAAAGTGTCAGTTTCCACACCATCTCACCTTCCATCTCCAACTTCCCTGGTTAGCATCTCCTGTTGTATGATGGGGAAATTAGAAAGCTTGAGTTGAGCCATTTCTCTTTAACTGCCCAATTGGTAGCCACTTCTTAGCACTTCTAAGTCAATGTCACTCCCCCAGAACCTACAACTTATTTTACTGTAATCATCACCTCTGCTAGTTAAGAAAATATTACCTTTTATAGTAGATAAACCTCAAAATTTCAGTGGCTTAACCAGTAGAAGTTTATTTCATAGACACAGAATCCAAAATAGGTGTTTCAACCAGCAGGCAGTTCTCCCCTAAATGATAAGTCAGGTACCTCGGCTGCACCATCTTTAACTCATGGTTCCAAGATTGCTTTCTTATCTACTTTCATTGGCAGAGAGACAAGGAGCTTGGAGCTTGGAGGATTGTAAGTAGGAGGTTTTTAAGGGGTAGGCCTGCAGGGGGATTGCACCACACTCTCTCACATTCCATTGCTTGGAACTCAGTCACTTGGCAGCACCTGACTGCAAAGAACAGGAAGTGTAGTCTAGCTCTGTGCCTAGGAAGGAGAGAAGACAGGTTCAGTAATCAGTTCATAATATGCTATACCTCCTATAGCTCCTGACCCAGTAACCTCGGTAAGACACTGCTCCTCCTCCAAGATGCCTATGCATTTATTAACACAGTCAATATTTTTTTTTTTAAGTTAGAAATATGTTTATTTATAGCTATGAACAGTTATTTTACTCAAACTCTCAGGGGCAATGAGTGGTTTGAGTTCACATATCTCTAAGGCAGTCAATATTTTTTAAGTTTGTCACCGACTAAGATGTAGCAGACTGTGCTAACTCACTGGCAATCGATAGTAAACACAATACACAACAAAATAAACAACATCGACATGATTTCCCTTGTGTTTAGAGTCTATTGGGGGAAATAAGCAACAAACAGATAGATGAATAAATAAATAGACCCATGATTATAAATTGTCAAAGTGTCATGAAGGAAACAAAGAAGGTACAGTGATAAAGAATAACAGGAATGCATTTACTTTAGTTAGAGTGTTAAAGAAGACCCCATGTGAAAGGTGACTTTTAAACTAAAACTTGGAAAGATCAGAAGGAACCCTCCTCCCAACCAATATGGAGAATGTGTGGAAATGCATTTCTGGATGGAGGGGAAAATATGTGCAGAAGCTCTCAGCTCAGAAATGTAGAGCAAGACAGTGAGGCTGTGCACACAGAGGGCCGGGGATGCAGTTGGAGAGGTCAGCTGCCAAGTATCGCAGGGTCTTGCAAGGAGTTTGGGGTTTCATTCTAAGAGTAATGGGGCTTTTAAGCCAGGGAGTACCTTGACCTAATTTACATTTTTAAAAGCATACTTTGCCTATCTATGGAGAATGGGTTAGTAAAAATAAAGAGTAATAGTAATCTGGAGACCAGTTAGAAGGTAATTGCAATAGCTGAGGTAATCAGTGTTGGACGCTGGAACTACAAAGGTGACAGTGGAAATGGAGAGTTGTGGACAAATTGGAAATATGTTTTGGAAGCAGAATAAACAGCTTTTGGTATGGATTTGATATGGGTAGGGGGTGACTGTGGGAAAGAGAATATTTTAGGATGACTCTCAGGTTTCTGGATTGGGTGGCAGAGTAGATGGCCCTGCTCTTGACAGAGAAAAGGAAGACTGGGAGAGGTGAAGGCTTGGGAGCATCAAACAAGAATTCATTTTTTGGCAGGTTATATTTGACATACTTGGAAGGAATCCAAGGGAGGTGTTGATAGGCAATTGGATATACCAGCTTGGAGCTTAGAGGACAGTCTAGATTGCAGGTAGAAATGTAAGAATTATTGACATATAGATGACATGTGATGCTATGGGCATTGCTAAGTTTACCTAGAGAAAGAACGTACAGAGAGAAGTGAAGAAGGTCCAGGGTGAAACTCCCAGATTCTTTACTATTTAGAGGTCCATGGAAAGAAGACTGAAAAAGCGCAGCTAGAGATATGGTGAAAATCCCCCCAGGAACGTGTGGTGTCATGGAAACCAAGAGAAGACTGTTTCAAGGAGAGCTCAAATAAGATAAAGTCAGGAAAGCACCCAGTGGATATCTCAATAGGAGTGTCATTAATGTCTTTGACAAGAGTAGATTCACAGGATATAGGAGGAGTTGGATTGGAGAGAGCATGCAGGCACACCTCTTCTGAGAAATTTGAGAGCAGGGGCATTATAGTGTGGTGGGGGAGTATTTGTTGTTTTGTGTTTGATGGTTTTAAAAGATAGGTCATAGTGATGAGTTGGATGATGTTTAACAACTCGCTCTCTGAAAGTAAAGAGTAAAAGAGGAAGAAAGAAAACCTGATATGTAATGTTTGCTGATTTCTGTGGTATAAATACTCCCACCATAGTTGATTTTTAAAAAACTTATTATTGAAGTAACATATATACAATCTAAATTTCCCATTTTTACCACTTTCAAGTATACAGTTCAATAGTATTAATGATATTTACAATATTGTACTACAAACACCAATATCCATTACCCCAACTTTTTCATCACTTCAAACAGAAGCCCTGAACTCATTAAACAATAACCCCTGCCCCCAACTTCCTGTCCTGTGGTAACCTATAACCTACTCTCTATGAAATTTACTTCTTCTAGATATTTCCTATGAGATCATACAATATTTGTCTTTCTGTGTCTGGTTTATTTCATACAACATGATGTCTTCAAGGTTGATCCAATGTTGTAGCATGCATCAGAACATCATTCCTTTTTAAGGCTGAATAATATTCCATTGTATGTATATTCCACATTTTGTTTATCCATTCATCAGTTGATGAATACTTGGGTTGCTTCCATCTTTTGGCCACTGTGAATACTGTTGCTATAAACATCAGTACACAAGTATCTGTTCGAGTCCCTGCTTTCCATTCTTTTGGGTATATACCAAGAAGTGGGATTGCTGGGTCATACAGTAATTTTCTTTTCTCTTTTAAGCTACCACCATGGCATCACTGAATAAGAACTGAGAAGAGATGTGAACCATTGGCTCTCTCTTGGCTGGTAGGAGCTGGCTTTACTAAACCTTTGTTAGTAAAGTATGTTTTTATGCTGATGGGAAGAATCCAGTAGAAAGGAAGAAATGGACAATCTGGGAGAGAGGGAGATAACTGAAGGAGGGACATCCTTGAGAAGGTCAGAGGGATTGAGAGCTAGAGCACATATACAGCATTTGGCCTTTGATAATGAGAGTTGGGTGCTTGTCTTGTTGTAACAAGGGAGAAGCAAGAGATGTGAGAAGATGCTGTTGGCTTTGGAGGATGAGCAAATGATAGTCTGATGGCTTCTATGTGCATAGTGAAGTGTGACTTAGCTCATCAGCAGAAAAGTGAAGGGGAGGAAAGTTGGCAGAGGTCAATCCATCTTGCCTTAACCTTTTAGTCTTTACACACTCACTATACAAACTGGGCCGGTGTATATATTCCTTTCTTTATTGAAGGAATTAAAACATTGGAGGAGAAAACTTACAGCTCAATGTCCAATATGAGTACTTCCTAAGTCCAAGAGGAAAACATCTAAGAAGTTAAACTGAAATCAAGGGCTTTCCTCGAGGACAAAAACAAACTCTTAACCTGCCACCCAGTTCTTAGGCTCTCTTCCTCCATTTTCTAATTTTCTCCTTACCTCCTTGGAGTGAATCCCTACACAGATTGAAGGGGTCCTTGTCTAGGACCATACAGTGAATAACTTGGCCCCAGGATCCAGCTTTTCTGCCCATCTTTCTTCCTCAGGCTCAGATGTTCAGTTTGTAATATCTTTGGGGGGGCATCTGGAGAGAAGAAGGATTGGAGGGCAGTTGTAGAGCTTGAACATGAAAACCAATGAAGTCAGGAAATACTCAAGTCCTATGGAGCACGATGGAAGGAATCATTTTTGTGCTCAAATTTCACATCCAAGTCCAGGACAGGCCTGGACCCCCCTGGTTAAGTTGTCACCCCTGACTCTCCATCTGTGTGAGCAGCAAAACACCAGTGTATTTTCCAGACATTTCTAGCCATTATCTCTTGGACTTGTTAGACAATCTCATGTACATACTTGTCCAGACAGAAATTTACTCTCAGACAAGTAAAATCTAATCCATAATGAGGAAGGAAATGTTTTCAAGATGTCTCCCTCTCCTTGGAGTCAGTGAGTCCCTTTATCATGTAGAATAGTGCTTCCTTTTCTTTATTCCATGGGGCCCCAACCCCCAGTCTCATTACAAAACTCTGTACTTTAGGTATGGTAGGAGTAATAGAAAGCTTTTATTGCTGCATCATAAATCTGTAAATAGGTATACCCTGAGACACTCCCCAAAATTTCGGTGATTACTCTTCTCTTTCATGGTTTATCTCTTTTTTGACTGGTGGAAAAGAAGAAAATGTTTATTCCTTCAGTTTTTTAAAGCAATTCTGCAAAGTAGGTTTTTAAATTGCCATTTCACTAATTTAAAGACCCAGAGAGGTTGAATTATACACTCAGCTCTCAAGGCAAGTATAGAGCAGGTTTTAGGTTGGACCTGGGAATCCAAAGCCCATGTTTTCTTCTGTCTTGCTTCTTCTACTTACTACCTCTTTACTTTGGTGCTTCCTCTTACTTTGGTCTTTTGCTTTATTCTTATGTCTGTTTGGATCCTGAGCTCACCTTGGCCTCCTATTACTAAAGCTTTGACTTTTTCTTTGACCCTTTACTAGACTCAAGGACATGGCTTTATTCCAGATTGATTTGGATAACCAATGTCAAGGGTGATTTTCAAAATACTTAATAACAGGTACTACATCCAAACCATCCAAAGTGGACACTGGTTGATTCATCACACTGGTGCCTACCATCCTTGGAACTAACACCCTGACCAAGCTTTGCCCCCAAGACCCATACCCTAGTGTTTTCTGGTGTAGTTGATTAGAACCCCTGCCAGCCTTGCCCAGTCCCCTGAAAAAGGAGACTTGGGAACAAGAATCCACTATCTAGACAGTTTGGTATTCTTGAAGAGAATGGCAACACAATGTTATATATATGTAAGTGAAGTCTTGCACAAAGGTATGATGAAAACATAAAAGAAATGACTGAGACTGCATGAGGAAATTAGGGAAGGTTCACATGGGAGATAAGGCTGGTGCAGTCTTCGCCTATGAGAAGCTTCATTCCTGTGTGTGATTCTAGGTGGAGGGTACAACTTATGTAGAAGCACGGTGGTGTGCGTGCTCATCATGCCATCAGGATATGACCAGAGAGTTAGGGTGATATGGCATAGGATACATGAAGACCACTAGTGGAAGAGACTTGTATGTGCCATGCCACAAATCTGTACTCTATGCCTATCATGAAGAATTAAACGTGGCCTAAAGGCCTTCAAGCAAGAGAGTGACAGGCCTGGGTTGTCCTATTAGAGTTTTGATAGCTCTAGGAAAAACAGGTTGCCAATTCTCTCTGATGGTCTTGGTGGCCCATGTGGTCACATAAACCACTGCATAATTACCACTCCACTAAGATCTCTAAATTCAGTTCTTCCAAGATTAGTAGGCTCTGATCTTATGTATCTATTCTTGGGATATAGCTTTAACAAACAGAATACTAACTTCTTAACAAAGAACATTTATCTGGATTGTAAATTGAAAGTATTCTTTGCCTGCTATTAACATACTTATAGAAACAAATTATCAAAATTAAGAGGCCCAGGAATGAGAGGGTACTGTGTACTTGCATATTTCTCTAAGTTTACAAAAGATTTCATATCCAATAGCTCACTGGCATTTCACAACAACTCTCTGGCATAAGCTGGAGATTAAGGCTGAGTTAGTATCAACTCAAGAACAGGCTGAAGTGTTATATTTTCTGTGTTCTCTTGAATTGAAAAACATCAGTTCTTGGAATATGATCCAGTTCTAGAATATACTTTTAGTAGAATGGAAATGGTAACCCATTTGAGCCAGCTTTCAACAAACAAAAATAATGGGACTTAATTATAAGCATACAGCAATGTCTCACAAATCTTAAGCACTGGCTGTTCAGGAAGGAATAGAAATCTGAGAATGCCATCATGTTTCTCTTTTCATTAATTTTCATTTTTTAACAGCTTTATTGAGATATAATACACATGCTGTACAATTCACCCATTTAAAGCTTACTATTCAATGGTGGTTAACAAATTCAGAGTTGTGCAACCAGTCACAAATCAGTTTTAGAACATTTTCATCACCCCAGACAAGCCTTGCTTACCCATTAGCAGTCACTTCCCATTTCCTTCCAACACTCCATCCTCATCTCAGCTTAGACAACTACTACTTTACTCTCAATCTCTATAGATTTGCCTATTCTGGACATTTCATATAAATAAAATTATTACAATATGTGCTTTCTTGGGTCTGGCTTATTTCATTTAGCATAATGTTTTCTAGGTCCACTCATGTTGTAATCTGTATCAATACTTCATTCCTTTTTATTGCTAAATGATATTCCATTGCATGGGTATACCACATTTAATATCTAATCTTTACATTTTATGTCTATTTTATATTTAATGTCAGTGATGGGCATATGGGTTGTTTACACCTTTTGGCTATTGAGAATAATGCTGCTATGAACTTTTGTGTACAAGTTTCTGTGTGGGCATATGTTTTTATTTCTCTTGGCTATATATGTAGATGTAGAATTGCTGGATCTAATGGTAACTTCATGTTTAACATTTTAAGGAATTTCCAACTGTTTTCTGAGCTGATACATCATTTTTCATTCCCACTAGCAATGTATGAAGGTTCCTACTTCTCTACATCCTTGCCAACACTTGTTATTATGTCTTTTTGATTATAGCCATCCTAGTGGGTAAGTGGTATTTCATTATAGTTTTTGTTTGCATTTCTCTAATAGCTAATGATGTTGAGCATCTTTCTATGTGCTCATTGACCATTTGTATATCTATTTTTGATAAATGTCTATTCAAGTTCTTTGTCCATTTTACAATTGGGTTATTTATCTTTTTATCATTGAGTTATATGTCTTCTTCATATGCTATAGATACAGCTTCTTATCAGATATGTGCTTAGCAAATATTTTCTCTCATTCTGTGGGCTGTCTTTTAACTTATAGGGTTCTTTGAAGCACAAAAATCTTTCATTTTATTGAAGTCCAATTTTTCTATTTTTCTTTTGTCACTTGTGCTTTTGGTATCATATATAAGAAGGCTTTGCCTAATTCAAGCTCATGAAGATTTACTCTTATTTTTCTTCTAAGAGATTTATTGTTTTATCTATGATCCATTATAAGTTCATTTTTTATATGATATAAGGAAGGAGTCAAACTTCATTCTTTTGCATATAGATATAACCTTTCCATTTTTGATCATCTGCTTCATTATCTTGTTTTTGCAAACTAGTTTCTTCTGTTTGTTTTTGTCCATATGCTAGAGAAACATGAAAGCTGATAGTCCCCAAGTTCACATGTTTCAGCTACCTGGGAGAGGCCAAATCCTGCTTGTGGTCTCAATGCCAAATTCTCAGGGTCAGGACTCTGACTGGTGCACCTTGGTTTAGGTACATTGACCCTGGACTATTTGACAGGAACCAAGGGAAGTCAAACCTGGCTGCCAAGAGCTCCCTATTTAACATGCAAACATGGAGGAGGGGAGAAGCACATGCAGAAAGGGGACTGGGGCTGGGAAGATATCCCATTAGGTATCCTGTGCGTAACCATGGTTATTTCAGAAATTCATTAGGAAGATGGAGGAAATCAAAGGTAAGGGTCATTTTCATCCATAATGGTCCTGAAACCACATCGAACAGAGCTAGTGCAGCTAGCTGTGCAAATGAAGAGTCATCGAATACACAGATACATTGAATATTAAAATTGCATACATATTGGTAAGACTTAAAACTGCTTTCAGCCCTGAATTTAAAAGTTTGAAGGCCACCTGCTGTAGAGGGGTGACAAGGTGTGTGTGTGTGGGGGTGTTAAATCAGGAGTCAGCCCAGATTTGCAGCCTGACTGGGACACCTGTTGGCCAGGTGATCCTGAGTTGCCCACCAGCCAAATGTGCTGCTGGTGGCTTACCAATGCCTGGCTGATTCATTTCACAGGACTGTTGTGAAGCTAAAATTATACAATGCAGGTGAGAGCACACGGAAAACTGTGAAGTGCACAATATAAAGGCAACATATTATTATGGATGGAAAGAGGCATGAGACCAAGAACTTAAGAGAGGACACTCCATGGTGGAAGCAGATGGTTAGCAGATATAATGGTAATTCAGTAAATTAAATGGGAATGGTGGTGGTGGTGGTGGTGGTGGAGGAGGATGAATAGGAGGCAAAAGATAAGAAGATTGAAGCTGCTTAAACTGATATAAATGGTTATGCAATGTTTCTTGGATTTTAAAAAGGGTGTAACCATTATGCCTCTAATGTCAGAGTACATGTGGATATATATTTCTGTTACATGTAGGGCAGGTTTTTCAACAGGGACACCTATTGACATTTGGACTGTGTAGTTGTAGGATTGTAGGATATTTAGCAGCATCCCTGGACTCTGCCCACTAGATGCCAGTAGTCCCCCCCAAACCCGGCCCCATCAGGACAATTTTGCACCCCTCCCCCAACCGTTGTTGAGAATCAGTGGTGTAAGGTAAGGATGGTTAATTCCTGTTCAGCACTAACATGGAAAATTTGATTACCTGCAAAGTCCAACTGCAGTTAGGTCCTAGTGGCATAGTGCATGCCATGTGTCTGCATTAGTGGAGACCCTCAGTATTATCTTTGGTTGACGGCATTACCTTCCTCAGTGGATAGCTGGTCATTAGTTCCTCATTCAATTCTATCCCTGCTTAAGGTCTTGTTGGTTTCTCAAAATGTTTTAATCATTCGAGCCTTATCTCTTTCCCCTTACCTTCTCCTTCTCTTATCGTGTACTGATGCTTCAGCTACAGTGAACTTTCAAGTGTTCCCTGGAGATGCTATGCCCAGATTTGACTCTGCCTTTACACAGTTATCCCTGCAAAGAGTGCCTTTCCTCCACTTCTCTGCTGAGGAAAATCCTATAAAACCTTTTTAGATCTAGCTCAAATGTCTTTTCCACTGGGAATCCTTTCCTGACAACTTCAGGTAGAATTAGTGGCTAATCCCTCTGGACTTCTAAAGAACTCAGTTAATATTTTTGCTGCAGAACTTTTTGTGCTGAATTTAAATTATCTGTGTTTTGTTTTTTCTTTTTGAGGCACGGGGGTTGGGGAATGAACTCGGGACCTCGTTTGTGGGAAGCCAGCACTCAACCACTGAGCCACATTGGCTCCCCCGAGTTGGTTTTTTTCATTCATTTTGCTTGTTGTTTGTTGCTGCCTTTTTTTTTTTTTTCCAAGAGGCACCAGGAACCCAATCCAGGACTTCCCATGTGGAAGGCGGGCACTCAACCGCTTGAGCCACATCCACTCCCATAATTATCTATTTTAAGTATCTGCCTCTCTTAACCCATAAGAGATTGGGTTTCTTAGGAGTCTGCACCGCCTTCACTTACTGTGTTCTCAGCTCCTTCCACTTTGCCTGGAACATAGTAGGTATTTCGTATTTTAAAAAAAATTCTAAATAATTTTATTTCAAATTGAAAAAATAAAATAACAGAAAAAGGCAGCTCAATAGGTTATGGAAGTATTACTCATAAAAAGTTCTGTCCAGGCACTTTTATTTATAGTTAAAAGTGCCTGGACCGTAGATGCTTAGTATTGATGAATGTGTGAAGAATGGATGAATGACTGATCTAAAAGTAGTCCCACTGAAGCATTGGTATCATGGCTGGGTGGTTAGTTTAGATAATTAGGTTAGGGTTCCTTTTTCCAACGGCTGATGGAGTTCTTTGATTAAGAGTACTGAAAAACAAGAAAAGAAGTTAGTTGAGCAGAACCAAACAATCCTTATGGGTAAGGTACATAAAAATATATCTCTCAATTAATTTAGGCATGCATGTAGCTAATTACAATATGCAGAATGCAGGTAAGATTCTGTTTAATCGCTAATCCCTCCTCCCTAGCCACAGTGCCTAAAGGCCACGTCTCATTTGGAATCCTGCTGTGGGACTAAGCCTCACTATCTGTGCCTGGCTCATGTCTTCTCTTCTGGAATCTCACGTGGCTCTGCGTTTCCTCCATGCCCTTCCCACAAGAGGCTCTGTGCTTCCCTGGGCCCTGCTGCTGTGGCTGTACTGGCTCCTCTTGGCCTCTGCAAATTTGGCATTCCCTTTTCCTGCACCCAGGCAGAGGACTGACGGCGGCCTTCATGGGTTGTAATTTTTTTTCCCTGATCTACAGCAGACCCTGGCTGTGCCGGCTACGTTGTTCAGTTGCACACACTCACCTGTCTGGTCTCCCACTGACCATTCTTCATCTTTTTGCCGCTTAAGATTCCCAAGTCTGTGCATGTCCACCTCTCAGTCTGCTTAAGTCTACTCTGTCCATCTGCTGCATACTCTTCTCAGCACTTTGGGAGGGGCTGTTTATTTGCTCCTGTGGTTTCTGGTGGGAAGAAATCACTGCAAGGCAGAGCCCTAGGAAAAATGCTTCTTAGATCCAGCCCTCTTTCTCCTGCTTTTTCTCTGCTGGCCCAAGATAAGCCACCCTTGCTGTTTATGGACGTGTCTATCAGATGCCTCTCTTTGGTCAGAAGGAACTGGGGACAGCCTCAAAATTATTTTGAAATCTCTGGCTTAAGCACAGAAGTGTGTTTAGTGGGCTATCATTTTGGGGAAAAAGAGTAAATACACACACACACACACACACACACACACACACACAAATACGTATGCATATGTTTGCATGCTTATATATAGGATCTGGAATGATACTTATGAAAGTATGGAATTGGTTGCCTAGCAGAGAGGCACACAAGGGTGTCCTGGAGAAATTTTACTGTATTTTATTTTACAATGTTTGATTTTTGAATCAAAGAAATACATTATATATTCCAAAAATAAATGGACAAAGGCTGTGTGTAAAGACTTCACAGAAAAAGAAATGGCAATGTTTATAAATATATAAAAAGATGCTGAAACCTACTTTTAACAAAAGCAACATAACGTTCAACTAGAGGCTTACATATCAGATTGGCAAAGATCCAAACATTTAGTAATGTACAATATCGATGACAGTATTAGCAAGCAGGTTTTTCATACACTATCAGTGGGATGTAAATGGATTTAACTTTTTTGGAGAGTGGTAGCTATCCATATGCCCTATGACCTAGAAATGTCTCTTCTGTAAACTTATCTGCACATATTTTTAAATATCAATGCCATACATATAAAGATGTTCACTGCAGAATTATTTGCATTGGCAAAATAATGGAAGCACTCTAAACCTCCAATAGATAATTGGTTAAAGAAATTATGATGCATTAATGTGGTGCAATATTATCAATAAAAAGAACATGTAATTACATGTGCTTAAATGGAATAACTTTTGAGATATTTAATTCCATGAAAAAGGTATGATGTAGAACAGTATGAATAGCATGTTTCTCTTTGTATAGTATCTTTAGAACACCTACCTACCTATCTATCTTGTCTTTTTCCTCAGGATCATGATCACATTCAAGCTAAACATTTTTGGCAAGAAAATTAATGTGATTTGAACTCTCACTGTGTCAGAACTATTCATCTTTGTGATTAATAAGTAATCTGTTGGATGATACTTTGAAATTACATGAATATTTACTGCCCCCACACTTTCACCAAATTATTTTAGGAGTGGCTGATGACCCTTACACAAATTAGTTATTACCATGGGCATTGCAAAATATTATTTTCTACTCCTATCATTCCTTCTATATTTATTAGCTGGCAACCTTCCATAATAATCTTTTTTTTTTTTTTTTTACTGTCCCTATGTATTCATGGATATTCTTTTTATTTTTTGTGTTCTAGACCATTATCATCTTTATTCTTTTTAATGCTCAAATTGTCCCACATTTGGCTAGGGGGAGCCCCTTCAAGCCTGTGTCCATTTGACACACCATCATCATTGTTCCAGAACTTTCTTGCTTTTTGCTACAAAAAAAACCTTTTAGACTTACCTTGTGCTTTCCCTGCCCCACCCTTGGGAATCAAGCACTTCTCCAAGAGGCTATGGTAATTTTAATGTGATATGATATTTGGAACCTGTATTAGTTCTCTACTACTACTACTGCTGTAACAAATGTAACATGGTAATATGCTTAGTGACTTAAAACTACACAAAATTATCCTACAGCTATGGAGGTCAAAATCCAAAATGGATCTCACTAGGATAATACCAAGGTGTCGTCAGGAATGCATTCCTTTCTAGAGACTCTAGGAATTTTCTTGCCTTTTCCAGCTTTTAATGTCTGCTCACATTACTTGGCTTGTGACCCCTTCGATATTCAAAGCCAGTAATGCTGGTTGAGTCTTTCTCTCATTGCATTCTTATAGCACTATTTCTTCTGCCTTCATTTTCCTTCTTTTAATGACTCTTGTGAATACATTGGACCCACCAGGATAATGCAGGATAATGTCCCTATTTTAAAGCCAGCTGATTAACGACCTTAATTCCATGCAACATTACATATTCACAGGTTCTGGGGATTAGAACGTGGACTTCTTTGGAGGGTGTGGAGTAGGGGGTAGCATTATTTTGCCTACCACAGAAACAAAGATCTGGCTGCAGGTGTGCTCATTGCTACCAATGACTGGAATATTATTACTTCTAGGATCTTACATGGAACAGAATAGGGAAAATATAAATATTTTTAAACTTTCATGAACTCACACTGATTCTTCCTGTTCAAATCTAAACACTGTAGTGTTCTATTTACCTTCTCCATATATATCCTGACTCCCACATTGAGAACATAGGTTCCCATCAATATAATATCCTATAATATAAAGCAATAATTTCAGAATTATTGCACAAAACTACCATTCAAAAAGTTTACTAAGCAAAGTTCAAGATTGTTTTGCTGTTCTTTCAGTTCCTAGAATATATATCTTAAAATAATGTCTTGGGAGCTGAGGTGGCTCAAGCGACTGATTGCCTCTCTCCCACATGGGATGTCCCAGGTTCAGTTCCTGGTGCCTCCTAAAGAGAAGGTGAGTAGATACAGAAAGCACACAGCAAAACGGGCATAGAGAGTAGACAGAGAGTGCGAACAACAAGCAGGGAGAATAAATAAATAAAATAAATCTTTTAAAAAAAAGAATTTCTTTTTCCATTTGGTTATGTTTTAAATTAATAATGTTAGGTTCTCTCTATAAACAGATTTGGGCTTTGCTTTTATCATCCTTTTTACTTTTAAATTAAAATTTTAAAATATGCAATCATTTGCTTAGCTAAAAAAATAAAAACTTAGCAAACTTTCACTTCTCTTTCTAGTCCTTCATGAAATTTCTCCCTCTCTACACAAAAGGCATACTCTATGTTATGGGCTGAATTATGTACCTCTATAATCTATGTTGAAGTTTTATTTCCCAGTACCACAGAATGTGACCTTATTTTGAAAAAGGTCATTTGCAGATATAATTAGTTAAGTTAAGATGAGGTCACACTGGAATAGGGTGGGCCTTTAATCCCATATGACTTGTATCCTCATAAGAAGAGGACAAGAGATAGAGACAGAGACACACAGGGAAGAAGCCCATGAGGGTACAGACTGGAGTTTTGCAGCTAAAAACATGGAATGCCAAGGATTTCCAGCCACTGCCAGAAGTTTGGAAGAGGTAGGGAATGATTCTACTCTAGAGCTATCAGAGAAAGTATGACCCCGCCAATACCTTCATTTCAGACTTCTAGCCTCCAGAACTGTAAGAAAATAAATTTCTGTTGTTTTAAGCCACCGAGTTTGTGGTAATTTATAGCTCCATTTTTTAGTTCCTTTTGGTATTTGGAAAGTTTGCATTTTAATTATATTATCTGTCTTACTACTCTTGTGTAATGCCCTTATCACTCCGTTTTCTTTACTTAGGCCTCTACTATTTCATTTGTCTATTTTAAATGATATTCTTTGACTCCCACACCTTATCTATGTGTTGTGGATTGAATAATGTTACCTACAAAGACATGTTCAAGTCCTAACCCCTGGTCCTGTGGATATGAACCCATTTGAAAAATGATTTGAAGATGTGATTATTAAGGTGAGGCTAAATTGAGTCAGGGTGGTCCTTAGTTCAGTATGACTGGAGGTCTTATAAGCAGAGGAAATGTGGACACATTAGAGTAGGGGAAAGATAGCCTTGAATTGCGGATTGCCAGCAACCACCATCAGACTTCAGAAAAAGCATGATCCTGCAGACAACTTGATTTTGCAATTCTAGTCTCCAAAATGGTGGGACAATTCCTGTTATTTAAGCCCCAAACAGGTTGTGGTATTTGTTAAAGTAGCCCTGGTAAACTAAGACAGTATATGATAGTCAGTTCACTTTTTTCTACTCCCGTCTGTTTCTCCTTTATCTTCTCATTTATTTTAGCTGTGTTATTTCTACTTTGTCATAACTCACAACATTTGCATACTATTATTCCTTCCTT
>JAQZBX010015775.1:0-37190 GCA_029593785.1 Cabassous unicinctus
AAAGTGCATATATAAAAAACCTACAGCTAGCATTGTACTCAATGGTGAAGACTGAAAGCTTAAGTGCTGAGATCAGGAATAAGAAAAGGATGCCCACTGCCACCACCGTAATTCAATATTGTGCTAGAAGTTCTTGCTAGAACAATTAGGCTAGATAAAGAAATAAAAGGCACTCAAATTTGAAAGGAAGAAGTAAAACTTGCACTATTAACTGATGATATGATCCTATATGAAGAAAATTCTGAAAAAAATCCACAAGAAAGATAACAGAACTAATAGACAAGTTCAACAAAGTGGCAGGATACAAGATTAATATGCAAAAATCAATAGTTAATATACACCACTGATGTGCAATCTGAGGAGAAATCAGAAAAAAAATCCATTTATGATAGCGACTAAAAGAATCAAATATTTAGGAAAAAACTTATCCAAGGACAAAAAGGACCTGTATTCAGAAAACTACAGAACATTGTTAAAAGAAATTGGAGAAGACTTAAATAAATGGAAAGACATTCCATGTTCATGGATTGGAAGACTATTGTTAAATGTCAATTCTACCCAAACTGGTTTACAGATTCAACACAATCCCAATAAAAATTACAACAGCCTTTTTTGGAAGAAATGGAAGAGCCAATTATCAAATTTATTTAGAAGGGTAAGGGGCCCCAAATAGCCAAAAATATCTTTAAAAAGAAAAAGAAGTTGGAGGACTCTCATTTCCTGTCTTTAAAGCATATTACTTAAGCTTCAGTGGTGGAAGCAGCATGGTACTGACATAGGAATGGACAGGTTGACCAATGGAACTGAATCGAAGACTCTGAGTTGGACCTTCATGGCTTCAGTCAGGTGATTTTTTAGCAAAGTTGCCAAGTCCTCACAGCTGGACCAGAACAGTCTGTTCAACAGGTGGTGCTGGGAGAATTAGATGGCCATATTCAAGAAAGGGAAAGAGAACGCTTAAATGGAAGTTGGCTCAGAATGGATCAAGGACCTAAATATAAAAGCAACAACCACAAAACTCCTGGAGGGGTATATAGGAAACATCTTCAGGGTCTTGTGGTGGGCAGTAGTTTCTTAGGACTTGTACCTAAAGCACAAACAACAAAATAAAAAAAAATAGATAGATGGGACTACCTCAAAATTAAACACTTTCGCACCTCAAGGGACTTCATCAAAATGGTAAAAGGGCAACCGATTCAGTGGGAGAGGATATTTAACAATCACATATCCAATAAGTGTTTAATATCCATGATATATGAAGGGATCATACAACTCAACAATAAAAAGTCAAGTTACCAAGTTAAAAGATGGGCAGGAGACTTGGAAAGACAATTGCTCAAGGAATACCTATAAATGGTGGAGAAGCACATGAAAGAATGTAAAACATTGTTAGCAATTAGGGAAGTGCAGATCAGGGCTCTGGTAATATATCATTTCAGGCCTATTGGACTGGCCTCTATTAAAAAGTTGGAAAACTGTAAATGTAGAGGATGTGGAGAGATGGGAACACTTGTTCACTGTTGGTGGGAGAGTGGAATAGTGAAGCTACTCTGGAGGATTGTTTGGTGGTTGCTAGGGAAGTTGGGTGTGGACTTGCCATGTGACCCGTCGGTGCCATTGCTAAGTGTATACCTGGAAGAACTAAGAGCAGTGACGCAGACAGACATCTGCACACCGATGTTCATAGCAACATTTTTCAAACAATTGCCAGAGGTTGGAGACAGCCTAGGTGTCCATCAACAAATGAATGGATAGACACGTTGTGGCATACACACATGATGGAATATTATGCAAGGATAAGAAGAAATGAAGTCCTGAAACAAATGACAACATGGATGAGCCTGGAGGACGTTATGTTGAGGGGGACAGGCCAAACACAGGAGACAAACACTGTATGATGGCGCTAATATATTATGTAAACTCTAGGAGGTAATAACTAGAATATAGGTCACCAGAAAATAGAAGGAGGGTAGAAAATGGAAAGCTGAGGGTTAGTCTGTGCAGAATTGGTAAAAAGGTTGTTTGTAAATCTTTGGAAATGAATAGAAATGGTGAAAGCACATCATAGTGCTTGTAACTAGCAGTGCTATTATATGGGTCTGACAATAGTTGAAAGGGCATGTATATTACTAGAAGGAAAGGTAAAAAATGTAACATGAGACCGTATAATATAGTGAAACCTCATGTAAAATATGGATATGGGTGATATTGCACAAATAAGACTGTTTTTACAAAATATAAATACATATAAACTAGAGAGAAAGAAACAGAATTCCAGCTATGTACAGCAGGGGAAGCATAGAGAGATTGAAAGGTGATGAGTTTTGTTTGTTGTTATTATTATTGGAATCATGAAAATGCTCTAAAAATGATTGAAGATAAGTACACAACTATGTGATTATACCAAATACTATTGATTGTTCACTTTGGATGGATTTATGCTTTAATAATATGTATCAATAAAATTGATCTGTTAAAAAATGTATAGGGGATTCCCATATACCCCCCTTCACCCACATGTACATTTTCCTCTCTTACTAACATCTTACGTAAGCGAGGTAGATTGATCGCAATTGATGAACCAATTTGAAGCACTGATACTAATCAAGGCCTATAATTTATGGTTTACACTTTGTTAAAAAAAAACACATGTGAATTAAATCATGTATTAACAATTATACTGCAGTTACAAAATTTAATAGTTTTTGCTAATTTTAAAGGCACAAAAATCCAAACCTTTTGGTTTATAATGAATAGTTTATTTACTTAAGATAGCTATAAGCACTGTCATAACACATGTAAAGAAAATCCAACTCTATAATCCATGCCAGTTAAACACTATAATTAAAATTCCAAAGAGTACCAACAGAAATGAAAGCATTAGTTAGTTGTTCTGCTTGAACTTTCTGGAAGAAATTAGTCACTATAAATGAAGCATGTATGCTGACCATTGGGCAGACTGATCTAGGACGAGCGTTGTACCATATTTAATCCTCACATTTGTTTAGTCCTGACCATCTGTATAGTTCATTTTGTGTTCATTAAAGGATTTTAATGCCAAAGGAGATATTAGTTTGTTACAGAAACATGTAGATTGTGCTATTTTAAATAAATATGTTAAAAGATATATTTCCATATACAAAAGCCAGTTTCTTTCAGGAGTTATCCATAGGAAGTAGCCTGGAGAGGGTTGAGTTACTTGAGTCTCTTAACACATATTACTGGCTTCTGTCAAAATTAAGAAAATTATATTTAAAATTTTTTCCTAGTTCCATTATAGCAGTCTGATTCCAGACAGGATGACAATAATTGGATACACTGAAATGGTAAACACATTCCCATCATGAGAAAATTGGTGTAAAACTCTTGTAAATTGGTGAACTTGAGAAACCAGTGTGAGACCATTTGCCTGATTAAACGTTTTAGAAAGTACTTTTTCAAACATTTGCTTTAGCTAACACTGCAGGGAGAAACACCATCTGGATCTGACTGTTAGAGATCACACACTGAGCTTTCACGTAGATCTTCTCGCAAACGATTCAAAAGCTCTTCACTTTCGTGATTCAGTAAACTTATTGTATTTATGGGTGGAGAGAGGCCATGGTGTTACTCTAAGTGAATGACAATCAAATAAGATCTATAAGATATTTCCAAATGCTGTCATATCTGTACCTTCACATGCATTCATTATGAAAGCCATATGGTTGGCTAATTGGCTGGCTTTTACATTGATTCTAAATATTGTAATACTTTCTGGAAAATGTATCTTTTCTGGCACAAGATGAATTACTTGTCTGTTTACATCATTGTAGGAACATAGATACTAGGTTCCCGGTTTTTTCCACGAATTTTGAAGAGTTCCACAAGATCATTAAAAATTGGTGATAGTCAACAAAAAGTAAAGAGACCTCAAATCTCTTTCATGTTTGATTCTTTCCTTAAAGTTTCCTTAACCATTTAGCATATTGTGCACCTTGGTGTTCATTAAGCTGTTTGCCCTCACTCAGCAGCAGCTTGGACCACTGGCCCTGTGGCTTCAGCTCCCCACTCTGTCCAAGACACTGCTCCTTGCCTGCTGAGGCCACCGCCCATCCTGCGGTGGCCCAGATGCTGCCCCCCCAGCATCGCCACGACCCATTCAATGGGAAAGCTCTATACTCTTGAAAGAGTTTTGTGCTGCTCGTCATTGGGAGGAGGCATCAGAGGTACTGCAGCGTCTCTACCTGGAGTAGCTTGAACCTTGCAGGGTATCTCGCCTGTGGTCTTGGCTTGACTCCAAGGCTTCCTCAGGTTATGCTATTCTCTGGAGTCAGTGTCTAGCTCCTCGATTCTGAAACCAAATCTGGAGGCTAGACCCTTTGGTGTTCATTTCTAAAGCAAGTTTTTGTTTGGTAGCATAACCTGGTTAAGGTTTTTGGTTGAAAGTGTCAATAAGGATTTCCAACTGATCCGCTGTGAATTTAGTGCAGCTGGGCCTTCGAAGTACAGCTATGATCTTGTCTGATGAGCTGTCCTGGGCCATGTTGGAAGGGATCCCTGGTGTTCAAACATGCAGCTAGCCCAATACCAGCTTTTTAAAACAACCTGGAATTGGAAATCCCTTTAAAAGGCAGATAATTAAGTCAAAATTTTATGTACATAAATGTAGCACAAATTATATCATGATTTATTTAGCTAATTAACACTCTTTTTTGGGGGGGAAATTTCCATTATTCCCAAATAAATGCAGCCATTAGCCATGAAGCATGCTACTCTCTTCCAAATGAGAAGTAGCCCACCCAGTTTTGATCCAAAGCATTATCTGTGAAGTGAAAATCCTGTGGAGGTAATTTATGTGATACATACTTACTAACATCCTTATCCCCAAGTTAAGCCCAGAGCTGTTGTGATTGTCTAATATTGAATGCAGAGTGAAACACATTTTGACACTTTTTCCTGATTCTGCTTTGGGTCAAACTTTTTCCTTGAACTTCATATTCACCTTTCATCTTTACATTTGCCTGTATCCCAAGCGAAATATCCACTTGTATCTGTTTATGGTTTGTTTGTTTTTTAAACCCCCTTAGGCATCCAGTTCACAGACAGAAAGAAAGAAAAAAAAAAAAAAGCAATTATAATATGCCTAAGATTTTGAGAAGTACTATAGAGCTTACTTTATAGCAACCACAAAACATGGTTTGGAGCATCAAATTCTTGTCTTCCTATTTTTAGAAATATTATTGAGGGAAAATTTAAATATTCTAACTCCAAAATAATGCCCCTAAAATAATCATATACAGAATAAAGTTTCCCAAAATTTTGTGGTAATAAATTTGAAATAGGAAAACTCTAGTGAAAAAAAAAACTACTATAAAGATAATACATCGTAAAGGGAAATGCAGCATATTACAATGAATAATAATTTAATATTATCAACTACAAGAACAACAATTTCATTGTGCCTCATAGTGAAAGTAACAATATAGTTAAGGGCATCTTCTGTCCTACGTAAATATCTATAAAATTGTTCAATAAGTCATGTAAATTTATGTACTCAATTGAAAAGTGTGTGTTATAATGACATAAATATCTTTGCTTCATTGAATGCTTTGCACCTAACATTTTTCCTAAGTTAATGAGAATCATTGACACTTCTACATACATGACAGAAATGTCAATACATTTCTATAGCATCAATCTCTTGTGCCTTGGTGATTTGGGCAAAATGTTAGATTAGCAAAAATCAGCAAAATTGTTCTTACATTCTGTCCATTTGCTCCAAATCCAGACTTGCAAGTCAGATGGGGACACTGTAGAATATGCTGTACTCATGTCCTGGCTTCACTTTATTGGGAAAGGAGGAAAAATATGGAAGCTTGATTTCCACAGTGGGTTTGACACAATGTGTGCTATCGGGGGGGCCCTGGGGCATACACACAATTTTTTTTTCTAAAAGTAATAGCATCACAATCAAGATTAGAGGGACCTTGCATATTGACACCACCATGGTTACTAGTCACTGACAGCTTTGCTTATGGGTAATAATGAAAGTGTGGCTAAATGTATGAAATTTGTCAAACAGAACAAGTTTGAAAATTGACATAATAATAGTACCTGCTGAGTAGGATAGTTCTGAGATTTAATTGAGTTAGTATTTATGATGACTATATGCATGGCCCGTGGTAATTGATCAATGTGTGTTAGCTTACTTTTACAACTATCCTTTAATCCAGACTCTTTCTTCCCTGAATCGCTCTTAATATTATGTTATTATGCTTCAGGTCTCTACTGTAGTACCACTTGTGAATAGGACTTCTCCAACTCCATATTCTCCCCTTCCCCAATCTAATGGTAACTGGCCTAGGTCAACTAGAGGGCATCAAACCTTTTATAGACTAACCTCAAGCATTGACATGCAGCCACATAAGCAAACATTATCATTTAAAAGGAGCCTTAAATGTTCTCACCCAAAAAGTTCCTAAAAGGTTACCACTAACCATGACCATCTTCCCCAAATCCTATTATACATGCTTCTCAGTGATTGTACTCTGACTGCATTCAATTAATTTCCATTAGTAATTTCAAAAACACTTATCAATTAATTGCTTATACCTCCTATCTATTAGGCACTGAGCTGGGAACTGGGGACAGAAATTAACAAGACAAATTCACTGCCTTCAAAGAGTTCACAGGCAGGTAGAAAGGAGAGTCATGCAAGCAGCTCATTCTAACCCTCTCCGCTGATAAAAGCCTCAAGAGAGTATATAATGAACACAATGGCTAAATCAATAGGCGCAATTAATTCTGCTTTAGAAGACTGAAGAAAACTTTAGAAAGGGAAAAATTTTTGATAAGTCTTGATAGATGAGTTTCTTTGCCAGAATAAGGAGGGTTTAAGGAAAGGACAGCAGGTCCCAAAAGAAGGCAGTACAAATAGTGATGAAGATAAACTGACTGATGAAAGACGACAAAAGTAGCAGCATTGGTAAGGTTTCATGGGACTAAATGCATAGTGTGATATCAAGGGTGACTTCCTTGGTTCTGGTTTGGTTGATGAGCTAGATTATAATAATATGAATCCTGTATCATCATCCTGACAGTGTCAGCCAGATTGGCAAAACGATGAAGTATTGGCTTAAGATACTTTATTTTATATATACATATATCTGTAGGTGCAACGTTTTACTGTTGCAGAGCTCTTTATATCATTTGAAGTATCATTTCAAATCCTTTACTCTGTGCATTGCTTTCCTCAGGCTGATCTTCTGCCCCACATCCTCACACTAAGTCTTCTCCTCTCTGGGCAGAGACATCTGCTTTTCCAACCTGCTTGGTTTTGTTTTTGTTCCTGCTCATACTTCTGTTCTTTTAAGGCCATGTGAGGTATAACATAAATCCCTAATTAAAACTGCCGAGCAGCTTCACCGCTGTGGCGTGGAAGGCACAGCCTCGTTACCAGTGGGTTATGTGTGATGTTCCTTCTCAAAGATGTTATTGTTTAGAAAGGATGTCAAAGGAAGGAACTTCCAGGAGTCTGTGGCCAAGCTAAGCCTGATTTATGTTAGAAGTTGCATAAACTTTGGTAAATTTATCATCTCCTAGAATTAATTGGGTGATCATACCACAGAAAACTTTTGCAGTTGAGGTTGTTGAAAACCCAAAGTGAAAATAAAATCTAATCTAAGTAACTGGAACTCTGTCTTGTCCTGCTCTAAAAATGATAAAGTTGAGTCTCCATGATTTTAAGAAAAAACTTTTCTAAAGACCTTAGTTGCTTGATCATTACTATAGGAAATAACAGATTTTGCAACTTCATTACATAAATCCAATGATTACACATCAACAGCTAGTCCTTGGGCTTCCGTGATGCATTTCCAGTATGCTGTCTATATCAGGCAGATAGAACTCCGCAATTTGTACAGGAAGAGTTGTAATTGTTGTTCAGAGCCTTATTAGTTTGTGTAAGTTAGAAGAATTATTAGACCCTGTTCTGTGTTTATTTAGATTATGAGGGAGTCGCAAAAGAGCAGAGAGTGTTTAAATATGTTCTGTAAGACACCTGTATATATTTATTATTAATCATTCAATTAAAAGTGTTTAAATTTGTTTTATATTTAATTTTATTTGACTTCAGGTTATATTTTCCTGATATTATATCAGGAAAATTATATTTATTTACATAAATATTCTTTCTAAAAATACATTATTTTACCATTTATATAAATAATCAGTTTTACCATATATATATATTTTAAATGTTAGCAAGTCAAATAACAGGTTTATAATGAAGGATAGTATTCACTTCTAAAACAATTCTGATCTCACTCAGTTCTCCACTTTGACCTCTTTTTTAATTTTTATTTTTTTACCTGGAGGTCCTGGGGATAGAACTCAGTTCCCTCCATAAGGGAGACGGACACCCAACCATTTGAGCCACATCCTCCCCCCTTACCTCTTTTAAAGCTATATCTTGTTACTTATATATTTCAACATGAAGTACCTTATTTCAAAAACTATTATGTAATATAGAAAACTCCCAATATGGTTATATCATAGGTCTTCATTAAATAAATGGTCACTGTTTACATTGTTATGTATCCTATCAATTTTTTGTGTACTGCCTCGGCATCCATCCTACTTCGGCAAAGTCACTTGCCTGAGCACTGTACTTTGGCATAGTCAATAAACAGTTTTCCACCTCTGGAGCACAAATGCCTGCAGCCACCACCCACCCCACCCACATACCTCACCTGGAACCCACAGCTGGCCTCAGATGATAAGCTGCCCTTCCTTGCCATCCTGGGACCCCCAGTCCCTCTCCCTTTTCGTGTGTCTTTGCTTTAAACTCGCCATCCTTGACCTCCACAGGATATCTACTAACCCCCACCACCCTGGACCACAATAAAATCACAAGCCCCTGGGTCCGTCTTGCTCTGCTAGAGAGCCTCCCACCTGCTGGTTGAGCCACCAGAGTCCCTGGGGCGTCCCATGGACCCCTCAGGCACCCCCTCCCAGTGGCCTATGACTAACACTCCATCTCATGCATTATGGCCTCGGATTCCCTCTGTGTCACACACGGCCCAACTTAAATAATCAAAACATGATTTACCTATAAGTATTATATATCAATAAGAAAATAATGTGGTATGGTTATGTTCCTTTTATTGTACAATTTTTTGTTTTGTCTTGGAGCTAATAATTTGTTTCCTTTTTTCATGTGCATCATTTTTTTATGACTCTACTAATAGTTTCAGAAAATTGCAACAGAAATGTAAGATGTGTATGAATCTTTCTCTTGAGTTCCAAGGTACCAATAGGTATTTTGTTTGACTTTGTTTTAAATATTACCCCTTCCAGGGCTGTCCCCAATTACTCAAAGGTAGATGAGCTGCTTTCTAGGCCTTCTTCACACTGTATCCTGAGATGACAGTATATGTTTCCCAGATAATCCTTGTCTATTCTGTAAGGTGTTTTCCAGGTTTCCTGAATATCTTGCCCTCTTCTTTTTCATCTTATGCCCATGTTTCCTAACAGAATTCTTCCAGTAGCTTCCTAAGGTAGGATCTATGGGAAGTAAATCTTTCGAGATTTTGTCTAGCTGAAATGTTTTTATTATATTTTCCTTTTTTATCAATACTATTTCTACATATAGAATTCTTTATGGAAAATAATTATTTCTAAGAAAGGTAAAGATATTACTCTTCTGTTTTCTAGCTGCCAGAATTAAACTACGGAAAATTCATTGACCATCCTGGTTGCTGATCCCTGTATATGCCTTGAAGAACTAACAATTCATGGGTAGGTGCCTGGGGTGTGAGGTTTTTATTTGTGTGTGAATCTGCCTGCAAGTGTTTTCTTTCCCTCATTGTGCTGGGCATCAGGTTGTCCTTTCAACATAGAAAATCTCATATTATCAATTTGATAATTTCATCCCTCTACATTTTATTTATTAAGGAAGACCTATTAATACTGGAGCTTCTAGATTGAGTCCTGATTTTCTTATACTTTCTTGCTTTTGTCTATTTTTGAGAGATTTTTAATTTAATCTTTAAATCATTGTAGATTTTATTTTTATTTACTTATTTTTTAGACTTTTTATTTTTTATTTTTACCGGGAGGTCCCGGGGATTGAACCCAGGTCCCTCCATATGGGAGATGGATGCCCAACCATTTGAGCCACATCCACCAGCCATGTAGATTTTATTTAACCAACCTTATTTTCAATTTCCAAGACATTGTTTTCTCTATTGTCTCAATTTATAACATTCTCTTATTATTTCATGGTGGTAATTTTTTCTTATCTGTTAAAAAATGATATACATATGTTAAAATTTATTTTGTTCCCTTGATTTTCTCTAATTTCTTCAGTTTCACATTTCTGTTTTTATTTCTGTTACTGTTGGTTTTATTTTGATTTTTAACTCTCTTTCAATTGGGAGTCTTCCCACAAGGGTCTGGTTATTCCTCGCTGTCCGTTTACACTTAAAAGTGAAGCACTGAAAAGCTTAGGAAAGACTGGCCTGTGATGGACTTCTTAAGTGATCACATCCATTGTAGACCCACCAAGGGTTAAGATGAGTTTCTGTGTGTGTTTGTGTGTGTGTGTGTGTGTGTGTGTGTGTGTGAAGTATTTCCTCTAGGGAAATTTATCAAATTCCCCAGAGATCTCTTCTCTCTTTCCTAAGTGTGTGAGAAAACTGATTGCCAGTCTTTAAAACAAAGTTGAAGGAAGGAACTGAGGACCCCACTATTCAGGATGCAGATGTTTTTCTTAATCTCCTTATTTTTCACCCTGGGTTTAATACCTCCTCTACTGTGCCTGGTGTACAAAGTTTCTTCATATCTGACTTCAATTTACATTTCCATCCTCATTCCCTACCACTTCCTTCATGGTTAATAATGAATAAATTCCTAATATGTTCCGAAACAAAACATATTCATCATTACTTAATGGTTTTATATGTAACATTTCTAGTCTGGTGACATCTAAACTTCTTTTTACTTTCTTTAATATTAGATATTCCCAGAAGCAGTGTTTAAAAAATGACAACTAGGCTCATCTATGGATACAATACTTTCTATTAAGATGCTATCAAATTAGAATGGAATTTGAAATAAATTTTAGGCAAATTCTTTTTTTTTTTTCAAAATATGTTAGAAAATTAAATGGAACTAAATAAGGTTTATTCAAAATTGAATGCAGCTAGTATTTTAAACTTACTTTGAAATTATTCAATGTTGGATGTGTTCCTTCAGTAATACATTAATTTGTTTACCAGTAACTTGACATCTTGGAAAACCTCCAGTCATGATTCTTCATGTCCCAGAACTGTTCCCTGTAAACTAACACCTACTTATTGAGCCATAGCAAGACAGCAGCCATCACAACCCCAGTCCTGTATCCTGCTGTGGTAGACAGAAAAATGGCCACCCAGAGTTGTCTACATTCTAATCTCTGGAATTTGTGAATAAGTAACCTTACGTGGCACTTTGCTGATGTGATTAAATTAAGCATCTTGAGATGGGGAGATTATACTGGATTGTCCAGCTGGGCTTAATGTAAGAACAAGGGACTTACAAGAAGGAGGCAAGAAGGTCAGAGTCAGAGAAGATGATATAATGGAAGCCAGAAAGAGAGAGAGATTTAAACATGGTATGCTGCTTGTCTTGAAGATGGAGTAAGAATGTATGAACCAAGGAATGCAGGGCGGCCTCTAGAAGCTTGAAAAGGCAAATGTGACAGTTTGAGATTATCTTTGTGAATCCCAAAAGGAGAAAGATTATGTTTGTAAACTAATCTATTCCTCTGGGTGTGATACCCTTTGACTGTATTAAATTCAGTGAGGAGCCTCTGATTAAGTTTACCTGATAAAATTAATTTAGGGCATCTGATTGAGCTACATCAGGAAGGTATAACTCAGGAAGACACATGGGAAGAGAGCCCTGTCATTTTTTATTCTGGGGCCCCAGGGAGAGATGAGCTATTTGCCTGATAGCTTACAGCTGACCTTGGGAAGAGAGTCGAGACTGACATAGGAAGGAAGCTCTGAGAGACAAGCCCCATGTCAGCCTGCAGCTGTGATCAGGAAGAAGCTGGGCCCATGAAGCCTCAAGAGGAAGAGGATGCCCAGAGAAGAAGGTTGAAACCCAGCAGAGATCGCCCGCCATCTGCTTCAACATGTGGCAGCTGACTGTGGTAAAAAGAACTTCTTATGGTATCTTGAGTTGGACTTTCCACAGCCTTGGGATGATGCTTTTACTGCAAATAAATACCCTGTATAAAAGCTAACAGATTTCTGGTCCTTTGCATTGGCACCCCTTTGGCTGACTAATACAGCAAGGAAATGTATTCTCCTCTAGAGCTTCCTGGAGGAACACAACCCTGCTGAAATCTTGATTTAGGACTTCTGATACCCAAAACTGTAAATAATAAATTTGTGTTGTTTTAAGCCACACAGTTAGTGGTAATTTGTTTCAACAGCAATAAGAAATGAACACACTTGTGTTTGAGGGAAAGGGTATATTCCTTCCATTTAGTCAAGTGCTCTCCCATCAAGCAAGTTATTATAACTTCATGATCTTAACAACTCAACTTGACCATTTGATAACCCATTCAAGCTTATATCTTGTCTCATATCGTGTAAACACAAAGCAATATAGTTTATTTTTTTATCTGTCTTTATGAAATTTTGGTATTTATCATGAAGCAATGAATTAGAGGCCACATTCCATTTCAGCTATATTGGAAATTTTAATCAAATAACATATGAGATTAATTAATTAGAGCAATAGTTAGAATATAAAAATAATTAGACCCATAACACAAATACAGTTCCAATATGGACAATTTAACCATGTTTTACATCACCTAGATATGTTCTGTATCTTACCATTACAATGGTTTCTATTGGTCATAAAGTATGCAACGAGAGTAAAAGAGTTATGACACCTGTATTTTCTTTTATTATTAAGCAGTTTATTTAATTTTCATCATCTATAAAATGGGAATATTGGACCAAGTATCTTACTAACTTTAAAGTTTCTATTTCTGATTCTATAATAATGATAGCTCAAACAATTCAATACTTGATTTATAAGATATAAGACAGTGGTAACCTCATTTTAATAAAATATTTAATTATAAACAATTTAGCATTTTCCTCAAAAATCACTGTGTTTGAAAGATGAAGGGTACATAAATTGTTGCACTTGATTCCCAGAATTAGTGAATAAAAAGTCTCTATTTCCATACCTAATCTAATTACTCTTTCTATTTATAGGAGGTAACTCCATGTCAGGAATTTTATGTTTTCTTTAACTATCAATGCTACATGGTGGATTTTATCATTTTATTTTTTATAGATGAGAAATAATTTTTCAAGTGTATTAGTCAGCATTCTCCAAGGAAACAGAACTGACAGGACAAATACACACACATATATGTACACACATACATGTGTGTGTGTGTGTATGTATTTGTATGTATAAATATATGTATATATGTAAATATTAAGAGGCTTTTTACAGGAATTGGCTCACACAACCAGGAGAATTGACAAGTCTGCATTTCTTTGGGCAGGCCACAAACCGAAAACTCACTGAAAGTGATGTTTAATATCCTAGGAGTAGCCGCAAGTTGGGCACTCCCGTGAAGGTGACAGAGCGACAACGAACTTCCCAGGAGAAGCTGGATGCCTGAAGTAGAGAAAGAAACTCTTCTTTCTGACTTCTGAAATCCTCAGTCCAACCTTTAAGGCCTTCAAACTGATTGGGTGAGACTCCTTACATTGCTGAAGGCAGTTTCCTTTGTTGATTCTACATGTAATCAGCCATAAACACAGTCAGATTACTAATGATTTAAATCCACAAATACTCTCAGAGTAACAATCAGGCTAATGTTTGCTTGACCCAACAACTGGACACCAAAACCTAGCCAAGTTGACACTTGAAATTAACCATCACACATAGCAAATTAGTGGCAGAGACTGGACTCAAATATAGTTTGTCTGATAATAATGCTCACACTTTCTTATACCCCCCTTTACCTCACTGCTAACTTGTTACCAAGGAAAAATAAAAACTACTAATATTCATGTATTATCCCTCCCTGACCACCAAACAAATATCTTTCTTAACTATACATTCTCTTATGTGTAAAGAGTCATATTCTGTTCACTGGTTTATATCCAGGTCCTGGTAAAGAATCTTTTACAGAGTATTTAATAATTTGGAATAACTGAACAAATGGGTTCTTTCAATCTGTGTAAAATACATAAGAATTAGTTGATTTTCTGTAACATTCTAATTTCAAAAATAAATTTAAGATAGCAAATGAGAATTTGTATGTCTATTTTCCAGTGAAGTAAGAAGGGAAAAAATAACTAACATTCTTAAGATAAAGTTATATAAGCACAACCAAAATTAAAATATATATTCTCAACATTAAATTCTCAAGAATTTTCAACATTTAGTCTTTTGGTTTTTACAGGAAGGTCTAGGGTGTGTCAACCCCACTTAGTCCTGTAGAAGCAAGAGCTAGAAAATGCAGGTGGTAAAAGCAACGCATAAGTGAACCATTTCTCTTTATCCTTGGAAATAAATTATGTTCCTTTTGCTTTTATTCCTTTACAAATAAGTGATACATGGGTTACTGGGCAGGGTGACCACGTGAAGAAAGAGTTCTGCAAAGCTCTAGCCATTGGTTGTCAGGGCATCACCCTTGTTCAATCTTTCATCCGACCACTTTGACCCCTGCCACATCATCACACCTGGGAAGCTGTTAATTTAGCATCAGATTAGGCAAGCCAACTACGTTTCCAGGTTTCCTGAGGCAGGGCAACCTCATAAGATCATCCCACATCCAAACCTGGGGCTTCACAGAACTCCTCTATTAATCGAATTCTGCTTATGCCCAATACTCTTCTCAAGTATCTCATATCCTTCTAGAGAGCCTATTTTAGCATAAGTATATTCTTTCCTAGAAAACTAATTTGTTACATGTATAAACAAAATGGTTGAATTTGCATAATACATCAATAATTTCTCTATATACAAATCCACCAGAGAAGAAAAAAAAAAACTACATCAAATCATCTATTCTAAATCTTAGTTTTGAAAAAAGAGCTCCATGTGTTTATTGCAAGAATGCTCTGGAAACCAAATTTTTCTATTCTTAGTGATATTCTTACCCTCTGCCTCCCTAATTTCTGTACCAATGATTTTTACCTCAGGTAGAAATCTATCTTCACAACCTTTTCCTCCCATGGTATTATTTCTATTCAGCTTAGCCTTAGCATTATTACTTTATATTCTCATTTCCTGTTCTCTCCTTAAAAGCATCTCTACAGTGTCCTTTCAAATCTTTTATATTTTGAATAAACGCCTCTACTGTTTGGACTTTTCCTTTAACGTGGCTTAACTGCCCATTCTAATCTCTTTTGTCTTAAAACATCATGCATCTCACACACTTTGCTATGGACACAGTCCTTTTCGTCCTGGCTTCATCTGTCCCTGTCACTGGGCCAGATAATGATGTTACTTATCGTCCAACTCCTTCCAGAACTTTGTTCAATTTCCAGTGTTCAAAGTCATTGTCTTGAATTTATTCCTCTTAATCCAATTTAAAAACAAGTATTTTTATATTTTAACATCTTCTTTGTGGAAATGTTATATGGAAATAAATCCATAGACAAAGTAGCCATAGCACCTGCTCTCTTAGAGCCCACTGAGGGAGGTAGACATATATAAACTAAGTAAAATATAGTGCAGAATGTGATCATTGTTACACCACAGTTTCTTCAGTGAATGATTGTCCTGACCCATAGCCTGTGTTTCCATCATCCTCTCTCTTGCTCATTGCGAAGCCTAGGTAGCTCCCATTGTGCATATTTCCCACTTTCACGCTGCTGAAAATTGTTCATGTCACAAAACTTATTCAAATGGTATAACCTTCAAACTCTTATTAGTTTATCTCTCTAGTACTTAGCTTTTTGTAATATATTTAAGGTGACTTTTCAAAATACTCCATCCTGGTGTCAAGCATCCAGTCTCAGTCTTAAAATTCTCACTCTCAATAATCTTGACCGTAACATTCTAGGAAGATAGAGCCCATCCTGCTCTTGCCTTTTCCCTCTAAATTTCAGGTTTCTGTTTCATTACTGTACCTTTCTTATTTTACCCTTTATCCCTTTACCCTTACTGTCTGCCCTTTGAGATCTTATTTTTTGTCAGTTTTATTTCTAATCACAGGTATTGAGAGATTTGTTTACATCTTCCACTTTTACCGACTTGGATTTTTCCAAATAACATCTAATTGTCATTAGACCCGTAGTGATATTTTCTTTATTACTGATAAGGTAATGCATATTTTCCTTCTCTCTTTTCTGTGATCAGATTAGTTAGACTTATTTTGTTTTATAATTTCATTAATCTTCTTATAGCCCCAGCTTTTGTGTTTGTTGATTTTCTTTATTATATGCTAAGTTTCTATTTCACTAAATAAAAAATATTAGTGTTTTTATTTCCTTTTCCTTTTTTTGATTGACATGCTATTCTTTTTCTATATGCTTAAAATATAAGCTTAGATAATTGAAATCTACATTCTTCTTTTAGATATGTATTTAAGGTTATCATCCTTGTCTGATATTTGCATAGATAAACTGTTTTCTTTAGATGGTATTTCCAGAGCTTATCTATTTTTTCTTTCTTCTACCTTAAACTTTTTGACAGTCCCAATTTCTTCTCATCTTTCTGTGATTTCATTTGGAACCATTTTCCTTTTGTCTGAAGAACTCTATTTAGTATTTTCTAATGCATGTATATTTGTAATACATTCTATTTTTGTTTGTGCGAAAATATCTTCATTTCACCTTCATTTTTGGAAAACATTTTCACTGGTTTAAAATTCTAGGAATATGATTTTTGTTTATTTGTTTCTGTTTTGTTTTGTTTTGTTTTGTTTTCTAACCCTTTGCAGTGTTTTATAGCACTTTCTTTTTCTTCCAGCTTCCATCCATCAGTCTCTCATTGCTTTTAAAGTAATGCTTTTTTTCCAAGCTACTATTAATAATTTCTTTTTAAATAATTTTGCTTTGCCATTCAAGTATGATATATTCACTTTTCATTTTCTTTGGATTTATCCTATTTGGATTTCACATAGTTGAATTAACGAGATCATGTTTTTTATCACTTTTGTAAAATTATCAGCCATTAACTCTCCAAATATTGCTTCTGACCTCATTTTCTACTCTCTGAAATTCCAATTATACATATGTTGAACCTTTTGACTGTGTCATTTATGTCCCTTTACCTTTTTCTTTTTTTTTCCTTTTCCTATTTTCTTTTCTGCTTCAGTTAGAGTATTTTCTATTTAATTACATTCAGCTTCCCCATTATGTCTCTTATTGGGTCTAAACTTTTGTTAAGTTCTGCCAAACGAGTGCTTAGTTTCAGATATTTTATTTTATTTTTCAGTCCTAGATCATATATATCTTTATCTTTATACTCTGTCTTTCGTCTTTCAGTTTTATTTTAATGTGCTCATCTTGCCTTCTATTTTCTTAAACATATTAGTCCCAGGTCTTTCAAATTCCTTGTCTATTATCCCCAATATATGAATCACATATAGTTCTTTTATTTTGTTTTAGTTTTATTTTTCTATTGGTTATCTGTCTTTTGCTTCCATCCGTTCACATACCAAATAACATTTGATTCAATACAGGTTATCTTTGAAACAAAGCTGTAAAGACATCAGATGGTGTTATTTTCTGTATCAGGCAGATAATGTGGGGGTGATCAATTTAATTCATCTCAGACAGATCTGGATTGAGATTGTGTTAAGGTTTTGAAGATTCAATCTGCTGCTAATTGGACCCAGTGTGATACCGCCCAATAAGGTTTTCAATTGAGAGCCTGCAGGGTTTTCATTAAGTTTGGTTTTTTGTTTTTTGTTTCCCCTTACCAAAAAAAATATGTGGGGCTTGTGTTCTAGTTTTCAGTTTAGCTGCTTAGTTTTTCACCCTGTGATTTCATATTTGACAAAGTTTTCAAACATCAGCTGTGTGTTTGAAGCCTCTAAACTATTCAACTGAGTATTATAACTCAACCATGAGCAGCCACCAGGTATCTGTGGCCTTCTCTGCTCCCCAGCATTAGCACTCTGGTCCATATTGAGATTTGGGCCATGTGTGCAGATACAATGGCAAACATTCAGCTCCCCACTGATTTATTTTACTTTCATTGGCATTCTAATCCCTCTAAACCTTCTTCCTTATGTATAACAGTGATGCCTTTAATTATAAGATTTTTGTAACTTACCTTGCTTTCCAATTTTTCCTCACTTGGATTGTTGAATTACTGTAAATTACCCCTTTATACCTGTTTTTTTTAATAACAGACCTTCGCTTATGGACATATCAAATACTATTCAAATGAAGTTTCTGAAGTTAATAAATATGAATTTATCATGGCGATACTTGAAATTGAATACAAAAATTAGCATCTACAATTTATTCAAACTTATGTAAATAACATTTTTTAAATAAATAACAGTCCACACATTATAAAACCTTTTTGATGTACATCAATAACTTGGAAAAAATGCAAGAAATTACAAGGGGATAAGAATTATTAGGTTCATTGCTATATTAAAAATTTTAAGTATAATAATTTTAGTTTCTATTGTTAGCAAATCATCTAATAAATATAGCCATGGTGCTGACATGCCTAGATACATAGTTCTATTGTATTGTAGTTTTTCAATGCCAATTCAGAGACAGTAGTTCTTACTTTGGAGACCACATGGTAAAAGCAGCTATGGAGTCTTTATGTCTGAAATCTTTAATTTTGTTTTAGCACTTTTGCCACATTTCACCAAGAACTTTTATGTGCTTCATCAATATATGAACACTAATTAATAACTAAATAATTAATAACCAATTAGTTATTATAGTATTTTCTTCCCAAATCCTAACAGATCCTAACTTGTGTGTTAACTGTGGTAACGGTATCCTGCCTCGTAAGCCACTGATACCAAATGAATAAACCTGAAGTTCACTTTCACCAGCTTAGTGTAGGGTATTGGCTCCTGTAATTTTAAAAGCTCTGTAAGTGTTTCCAAATTGTATTGCTAGTTGAGAACCACTGTTCTAATTATTCACCAGTACTCATTTTCCTGATAATTGCAGGAGAATTTAGCATCGTGCAGGAGTGTTTTGGTTTTTTGACTGCTAAAACAAATACCATAAAATGGGTTGGCTTAACAAGAGGAATTTATTAGCTCACACTTTCAGAGGCTAGAAGGCTTGCTTCCTCCTGGGGTGGATGGCAATCCTTGAGGTTCCTTGGCTTTTCCATCACATGGCAACGAACATGGTGGTGTCTTCTCCATTATCTTCTGAGTTCCATTGACTTCCAGCTTCTGGCTGCACCCTGTGGCTTCTCTCTGTCTGACATTCACTCTGCCTATAAAAGACTCCAGTTATCCAGATTAAAGCCCAACCTGATTCAATTGGGTCAAACCCTAAATGAAGTAAAATGATGAAGAGATCTTATTTATAATGGGTCCACACCCACTAGAATGTGGACCAAGATCAAGACTATGTCCAAACTGGGGTACACAATTCAACTCACCACAAGAAGTTAACAACTAAATGAAGATTTTTCTTTCCTCTCTAGTATATATAATCCATTCCCTAAATAATCCAAATACTCAGTTTAAAGCTTCTTCTCTAAACACATATACATTCTAAGTGCAGGCTTAAAGAGCCACATCATTTATGGATAATTTTCCTCAAAACCTTAACATTGTTTATCTTTACATAATAGTAATTCCAGTGATTTGAATTTCAATTATTTTCTCACCTATGTTACATGTATAATTAGAATATAATTCATAAGACACAGAGGTAACAAAACAAAATGAATTTATTCTATCTCTATACAACACCATATAGTTATTGAATGAGTTTGGCTCCTCTGAACTGTAAAACTTCACATGGGAGTGAAAAGTAATATGAAGCCAAGTTGTATCAAGACTCCATATTTTAGAAATAGAAATGGGTTTGCATTCTTATACTTCACTTGTTGCTTTCTCTTCTATCCGTTAATAAAAACATGCAAAGTTTCTCATTTTACAGGTGTATTATGATATGTTGAAACTAGTACTGTAGATTCCCAGTAATCATGATAACTATATTTCAAATCCCTATAATTTGTCGTGAGATAAATTGTAGACTTCTATTAAAAGTAATATTTTTTCATGCTGGAAAATTGGTATGATAAGCACAAGGTACTAACAAATTTTAAAAATCTGTAGTCAGCTGTAAAATAAATTATGCAACATTCAAATCTATATTACATGTGTTTCATATAAAAATAAATAAATCTCTCTATATATATATTCACACAGAGAGAACATAATGGGCAAGTTTAGCTAAGTGTAGTCAGGGACTCTATGTCTTATTTTCATTTTGATGGTGAACTCATAAGCAAAATTCTTGTGTTTTTTTTCCAATAGTACAAATCAAAAGAAAAAATCCATTGAATTCCCTTTCACTTATGACTAATAGAATGACAATGGAAACAGCAGAAAATATAGTTTTTGCTTTAAAGGTCTTCTCTTCAGCTTCAGCTATTCCACTCATTCCAGCCTCCAGCCTCTCTCTCGTCTTCTCAGGGTTTCTCTGTCTCTCTATAGCTGTAGTTGATCCTGGAGTCCTTTTTCACATGGCAGGGTAAAACCGCAACTGTCTTTTGTCTTTCTCTCTGTGTTATTGCTTTCAGTTCTCAGTTTATATAAGATTCCAGCAACAGGGCAAAGACCTAACTTGGGTCCTGCCTCACTTAGTCCAATCAAAGGTCCTAAAGCGATCTAATCAAAAGTGATCTAATCAAGGGTCATTTAACAGGATTTAATGCAATCAACTGTTCCCACCCCTCCCCCAGGAATGGATTAGTTCTAAGAACATGGTCTTTTCTGGGATTCACAAAAAACTTCAAACTGTCACACCCCTCAAGAGTTTTCCCTAGTTTTTAACACTTGTATTTGTGTGGTACTTTTGCTACAATTAATGAAACAATATCATCATAATTATACTATTATTATACTATTATCTTTGAATTTACAGTGAGTCTCTTGTAAACAGCATAGAGTTGGGTGATGCTTTTTTATTCATTCTGCCAATCTCTGATGTTTGACTGGAGAGTTCAACCTATTTAAAATAACTCCTGATAACGCAGGGATTTCTTCTGCCATTTTGCTGTTTAGTCTTTGTGCATCTTTTACCTTTCTGTCTCTCAATCTACCCTAATGCCTGTTTTCATATTTATTTGATTTTTTTTGTATTATACCATTTTGAGTCCTTTTTGTTTCCCTCTGCCTAAATTTTTCAGATATTTTCTTTGTGGTTACCATGGGACTTAAATTTAACATGGTAAATCTTTAACAGTAACATTTGATTTGATATTAATTTAGCTTCAATAACATAATATACAATGTCCCTATACCTCTCTATCTCACTCTATATTTTTATACTTATAACAAATTATATCTTTGTACATTGTATGCCAAAGCTATCTATTTATAATTATTTTTTATGCATTTGCCTTTTAGCACCTGTAGGAAATAAGAAATGGAGTTATATACCCAAAAAATGCAATACAATAATACTGGCCTTTATAATTACCCACATGGTTACCTTTACTGAAAGTCATTGTTTCTTTGTGCTACTTAGAATAACTGTTTAGTGTCATTTCCCTTTCAGTATGCAGAACTCCCATTATCATTGCTTACAAAGCAGGTCTAGTGGTAATGAACTCCCTTATCTTTTGTTTATCTGAGAATGTCAGAATCTCTCCCAGATAAACAAAAATGGAGGGAGTTCATTTTTGAAAGACAGTCTCACCAGATATAAAATTCTTGACTGGCAAAATTGTTTTCTTTCAGCACTTTGAGTGAAAGCACTTTCTTGCATCCATGGTTTCTGATGAGAAACCAGCACTCAATCTAATTGGGACTCCCTTGTACATAGCACATTGCTTTACTCTTGCAGCTTTCAGAACTCTGTGTCCCTGGCATTTGACGGTTTGATCAGTATGTGACAAGGTATATTTTTCTTGATGTTTATCCTGTCTGATGTTCTCTGGCCTTCTTGGATGTGCATATCCATGTCCTTTGCTAAGTTTAGGAAGTTTTCTGTCATTATTACTTTGAATTTTCCTTCTGCCACTTTCTCTTTTTCTTCATGTTTAATTTTGGTTATCTGGGAATTTCTGGGACTCTCCCCATCATTTTTAACTAACAGTCTCACCAGACATAAAATTCTTGGTTGGAAATTGTTTTCCTCTATCTCTTTAAATATTTCCTCCTACTGCCTTTTTGTCTCCATAATTTCTGATGAGAAATTAGCACTTAATCTTATTGGAGCTTAACAATTTACAAATGTAAATTTTTACATTTGTATTAAAATGTAACAAGTTTCTTTATTCTTGCAGCTTTCAGAACTCTTTCCTTGTCCTTGGCATTCAACAGTTTGACTAATATGTGTCTGGCATGGTTCTTTTTAGGTTTGATGCTTTCCTTTATCTCCTTGAGCATATTGCAGATTTAAAAAAAAAAAAAATTCTTTGTCCAATGTGGCCAAAGTCAGGGCTTCTTCATTCATGGTTTCCAAGGTTTTATCCTTTTGAATAGACCACCATTTCCTGTTTCTTTGTTTGTCTTGTGATCTTTTGTTTCACACTGTACATTTTAATGTTTTCATATGTTAATGCTGGGTTTTAGTCCATGAGCTGTCTGTTCTTCACCTTTGTATCCCTAGTGATAAGACAGAGATTTCCTTGAGTGCCAAGAGCTGGCAAAAACAAACAAACCAAAGCATAAAAAACCTTTCACAGTCTTTGAAAATTGGCTCTCTGTTGGCTGTGCTCTCTTTCAGAATTTAGCCATCCTATGAAGATCAACTGGAAACAGAAGCATGTCATCTTTTCCATTTTCACTGAGTTTGTGTCTTGACTTGGGCATACACTTCATACACTTAAGACCTTAAGAATTCCCCTGTTTACAGGAATCCAAATGCCCTCTCTGCTCCTTATGAAATAGATTTTCCCCCTTCCCAGGTGCTCTCTTGTATGTCTTCAAGCAGGTAATACTTTACCCCAGGCCATTTTGATTTGATTGTTTCCCAGACTGCTTTAGCTTTCCACAAGCTGCTACTGCCTGGAGGGCAAGTTCTGGGAGGGTGAGACAAAGATGAATGCTCTGGTTCAGTCTTTCAGGCTGCCACCAGATAGAATGGCACTAATAATATAGTCACCCCATAAGCACTTAAGGGTTACTGTGCTCCCTCTGTAACAGTGCTGGGGACCCACAATGGAAGCAAAAGCTAGCTCCACACCACACCAGGAAAGAGCTAGCAAGGGTGCCACAAGCTTCTCCTACCAATTTTGTTTGGTTTTCTTGTTTCAGCACTCACCCAGTTACTATAATCCTTTAACTATTTTCTAGAGTTTTGAGGAAGATGGCTTTGCCAGATTTTGCTAATTATTCAAAGATTCTTTGGGGGATTGGAAACCAAAAGCATCTTAACCAGAAGTCCTCCCAAATCTTCCTTTGAAAGTTTTATTTCTGTTATACTTTTAATTTTCATGAGTTTTTTTTTGTTCTAAAAATATTCATTTATATAGTATCTTGTTCTTTCATTGTTGCAATATATCTTTTCTTATCTTTATTATATTAATGACTTAAAAAGTTTTCTTTTCAGTCTTTAGTCTCTGATTACTTCACATTGTGTATTTGTTTATTTGCTTGCTTGCTTCTGTTTGCTTAGTTTGGGTTCTGTTTTTCATTGTCCAGATGTTTGGTATCATCTCTTTCTGTTACTATTTAATAGTGGTGGATTAAAAAAATCACAAATCTGAATTGTTGACTATGATATGCTACAAAAAACAAAAAAAATAAATGAAATGAGGGAAAGAGGAAGGGTCAAATTAGGACATATTGGAAAACCACTTATAATGTAATAGGACTCCTTGTCATGATGTCTCAAAACAAAGAAACAAGTATAAATTATAATTTATGATATATGGAAACTGGAAAAATGATAATTTTATCTTGGTTATTGTAACAATATAGAAACTTGTATTTGAGAAGACAGATGGAAGTAGTCAATGAAAAATTGAGAAAGTAAATTGTAAGAACCCATAGAAAAAGGAAGTTTGATATTAGAATATCATAATTAATAGAATTAGGGTTTGAATGAAGTATAATCAAATTTCCAGGACACAAGGGGTTCTAAGCTCATATCTGTATTATATAAAAATATAGTAATCTTTCTTCACCACAATATTAATAAGAATGAATTTCTGTTTTCATTAGTTTATCCGATTGTCATTATGGAAGAAATATTACTAGTTTTTTTACATTTCATTTCAATTCTGGAATGACAGACTTTATTTAATTCTAATACATGCACAATTACTAATGGAAGAGATTCCATTTCATGTCTTGCTTGCTGCATTGCAAGCTCTTTCTTATTATTTTAAAATGGACTGAGAAAAGCATGTTTACTTTTTAAAAAGCACTCTACTCAGCCTGACCATAAGAATTTATTAAAATGTTTCTTTCCTCCTAGAAGCAAAATATTAAACTTTGAAGGCCACAGGACATCAGACATTAATGTGTATGGAGATTTTTAAATAAAATGAGCACTTGCTTCTTTTGAACTAGAAAACTAAATTTATATACATATAATATGTAACTGTGTGTTTATATATACATATGCAAAATACTTAATAAAATAAACATTCTAATATGTAATTAAGTAACATTATAAACTTTTTATGGCTTTAGCCACATTTTTGAAAGCATTCTCTTAGGAACTTACAGGCTGTCAGTAAAGAACTTATTTCAACATCTCTATGTGTTTCCTTATATTGCATGTTTAAGATACAAAGATTCCTTTGCAAAGCATTATTTAACATAAGACTGAATTTATTATATCTTATGTTGTCTAAGATCTGTGAATACAAGCTTAATTCTCCTCTTATTTTATCATTTAAAATATATTTGCCCATTTTCAATTACAAGATAATAGCATTCAAAATAAATATTCATGAACATTTTATATGTTATAAGTTCATATTTAATCCTCTTATCACTTCTTTCCTGAAACAAACAGCTAGTTTACCATTTCAAAATATAGGAATTAAATCTGAGATATCAATACCATTCATTTTACAGAGAAATTCAAATAATTATGGAAATAATTAAAAACTATGAGTGAAATAAGAAAGTGGCAAATATTTCAGGAGGACATTTTCACAAGAAGAGTTAAAATGTATGCTTACATTACACTTTCTTTTGGCTTCATCTCAATCATTTCTTGTTAGGAATTGCCTACCACAGAATTTCTAATGATTTTCAGAACCTTAGAGAAAAGTATGTCACTTGTATGTTACATTTGTATTGTGGTTTGTTGGTTGTTGTTGTTGTTTTTTTTGTCATTTCAATTATAAGTATTATTTGTGGTTGATTGAGATTTACTTGTCTACATTTTGTAGCCTGTTCTACTGTGCTATTAGCAGATAGTCTTTACATTGAAATTTTATAATATATCCAAATAACAGTTGCTTGATGAAATTCATTCTTTATTTGCTAAGTATCAATGTCTTTTCTTATATTAAGCATTAGATTAGCTCTTACTGATGTTCAGTACCTTAACTATTTTTATAATCTTTAAGTTTTTATACAATATTATATTTTATCAATATAATAAATATAATGATATAATAATATATATCAATAGTATATATTTAGGTCAACAACAATGTGAATTTGTTTTTAAGCATTATATGAGTTCATAATGGTGAATTTGTGTTTGTTTTGGGGGGGGAATAGAATAATTTAACATTTACAAAATTGCACTATTGGGAGAACATCTCCCTGAAATGAAAGCTTCAAAATTATAGGAATTATGATATGCATTTGCACAATTGTAATTCAATTCTTTAAAATTATGTTACCTAAAATACATGTAAATAATCAAAAATTTTCACAAAGTATATGGTATTTCCAGTAAGCCTGGTTTGAGTCTTCCTTTGTCTTAACATGGATTCTCCAGAAAACAGAGCCAGAAACAAAAGCTTATCTGTTACTACTAGATCAGAATTGTAAACCCAGTATTGAGGGAAAAGATGAGTGAGGCAGGATAAGACAGCGTGCACTCATAGAAAATTGCCTTACCAAGAGAATTGTTTAATCTTAGAAGACTGTCTGCAAGAAACCATATGAACTACTACCTGTCAGATGCAGCTCATCAGAGTGGAGGACTGGAGGGTGGTAAAGAGGAAGTAAGTATGCCTGTTGGTCAAAGGTTTTCTCTGTACATCTGGATTACACATGCTTCTGAGCCTGGTAGGTCTGCAATTATTTATGCCTTAGAAACAGCAGGAAAGACCCTGAGTTGGATAAAAAGTGCTATGTACAAGAATGAAATTAGGCACTATGGTGTTATGCCTGCCTGAAGCAATCAGAGCTCTTGCAAGGATGGCTGTCTTGGCCGAGACTGGATGCGATGGAACAAGCTACAGGTCTGGGTTAGGGGGAGGTTTGAGAGGACTTGATTTGGTTGTGAAATTGGGGGGGCACTTGAAACTCAATAATTAAGGTAACTATTTTAATGCAATACTTTAAAAAATTCAATTCCAGAATAAACAAAATACCAAAATTTAAGTAAAGACGGGCTCTTGTTTAACAAGCATCCCTTTCCAAAGAGCCAGTAGCTCTTGCCGCAAGAGGCCATTGTGTCCCTGTTGGGAGGTTTTAAATTGGTTGAAAATGGCAAGTGAACAGATTATGCAATATGAGGCTTTAAATATAGTCATGTTTTTTGGTTGTAGAAATTTTGTTAACTTTTTCCATTTAGTGAAAATAAAGGAGGGTAGGTTATTTTGAGTGTTGATATAGGCACATGTTTTCCTTTTGTTTCCAACGTGACTCTGCCTGGCCCTGACAGACAATGGCCTAGTGACAGGTGAGGCCAGTAGGGTCAGAGGTGGTGCACAGGAGTGTCGAATATGTCCATTTAATGTTTGCCTGGCCATGATGGCATCACTCACTGTCATTTGAAGTCCAAGGGGGTCACACAATCATTGCTATGTTGCATGCCCTGATTCAAATTGCTTTAGAATTATTTCAGTGAGGTAGATTTAAGCAATTGTATAATCATCTAATAATATCATGAGAAATTTTCTACTTTTTATACTTCCATTTATTATAAACCTAAGTAAATTATCTTACATTGCATTTATTTCAAATGTACGTGCTCCTTTGCCAGCTTTTGCTTCTGCATAACTACATCATTTGCCATTATGTTATCTTGACACTCATTGTAAAAATAAAAATGTGAGATAGTATATTATTTTGATTCTGTCACATATACCCATGTTCATTTCCCAGATAGCTTTACCTTATCAGATAAGAAACCCTGAAGTTAGCCATGTATATGTAAAAAGGATGTGAAATATGACCAGGGCAAGAAATATGACACGAGTCCCCTGCACCTATCACCCAAACGTTAATTTTAAACCAGTTCCAAAAACATGAGTCCATCATTTAACACCTAGCCATTAAAAAGAAGATTATGAATTATTGAGAGAAGGAAGAGAGTAGTGACAACGTCTTTAGGGAGAGTTGACCCAGGTTTTTGGTGTACCCCTATTGCTGCCTATGGGGGGAAACGAAGCATACATCCTTACCACGAGGCATGTGTGCTAGTGTAGAGAGACTGTATCTCCGCTCCAAATTGACCCTTTGCCTAGTTTTGGAATATTTGAGGTGGACCCTGCAAACATTTCTCTTTTTCCAGTAGCATAATGGGAGGCATTTCAGTAAAAGGTGTTAGAGGGACATTTCATGATGAAGTATCTTCTCTTACTGGTTCTGTGTTTTGTTTTTGTTGTTGTTTGTTTGTTTGTTTTCCTTCTTGCTCCTTTGGCACAACTATAGCAAAAGACTTGCTTGATTTTCTTCCTTCCCAATGCTATGCAAGAGACCCAGTGTTGCAAACCCTCCAGATAATTTTGCCAATACTCCAAGTGAATTCTGGCAAATCTTGATGACACTTCCAGTGGGAGGTTCCCCTGTGAGTCCTGTTGGCACACCAGCAGGTCACAGCCTAGGGAGTTTCTCTGGCACTCCAGTGAGTTTTACCACTGCCAACGTAGGCAGTTTCCTGCCTGCCAGCCTCAGCCTGATACCCTTCAGCAGTGTTTGCCACTATCCAGCGAGCCCCAGCAGGATGCCCCAACAGTTCTGAATATCAGCCTAGGTGGGGTCTCTCTTCCACATTTTACCTTTTGCCTTAGAGTTGGTGGCTGCGCTTTATATCTGCTATTCCTGCAATTTTTTAGGGTGCTATTTGCCTTCTTAATAGCTACTTTCCTGGTACTAATTATATTTTTAATATATTAAATTTCTCCTGTTCACATTACTATTGTGGTTTCTGTCTCCTAACTGACACACAAAGTAAACACGACTTTAACAAAACATTCTCTATTACTAGGCTCTATATTTTCTATAATGTCGTTCATCTTCTTACATAACAGATAAGTTTCTTTTTTAGTGTAGCAGTTTAGCATTGTTTATGGATTATGTTTGTAAACTGGTCTGTTCCTCTGGCTAGTGATACCCTTTGTGTGTTAAATTCAGAGGTTTTACTTTTACTCAATTAAATTATGATTAAGGTTTTGATTGGGCCTCATCAGTAAAGACATCGCCCCCTTGGTTGGCACGGACTCACAGAGAAAACCACACGGTAGAGTAGAGAGTTGGAATTTTGATGCTGGAGCCCTGGGAACTAAACACACAGGAGAAGAACACAGAGGAATAGAGATGGCTCCATAGACATGGCAGAAGCCCCGGGAAGAGAGAGAGCCTGAAAATCTACAGCTGACCTTGTGGAGAGAACAGAGCAGCTGAGCCTGGGAAGAAACAGCCCCAATGGGGAGATGAGCCTTATAACAACCTACAGCTGAGACCAGAGGAATCTGGGACCATGGAGCCTGAAAAGGAAAGCTGAACACTCACAGAGACCTGTAGCCATCTTGCTCCAACACGTGGCAACAGACTTTGGTGAGGGAAGTAATTTACTCTTTAGGGCCTTGTGACTGTAAGCTTCTACCCCAAATAAATACCCTTTATAAAAGCCAACAGAGAACTCGGTGGGAATATGGCCAATAGGGTAGACAGATAAAGCTTAGCTCTCACTAAAACAACTGAGAGGGAGTCTAGGGCTGGCTTGGCAACCAGCCCAGTGGCCAGTAGAACAAGACACTGCTTCACAACTAACAGAAGAGTCGGGGACAGAGAGGAGGAAGCCGAAACAGCAAACGGTGAGTTATTGCTCCTCCCAGCCACCAAGAAGGGCTCCTCTCCATCCATGAGATATCAGGTGAGGCTAAAACACCTGACAAATACTATCTGACTAAGAGGAAAACAGACTTCTTTCTGCCTGCCAGCACCTCTAGATATATGTAGAGTTGGGGGTGCTCTGGTTATCTAAGACAGTGCTAGAAAGAAAAGGAAGCCAGCAAAAAATCTTGAGTTTCTCCCACTTGTGGCTGGAAGTGGTGCTTATACCCCACTCTCAGGACAAACAGTCTAAGTGGAGCTGCCGGCTTCCTCCCCCAAAGGAGTGTGTCAGCAACCTCCCTGGAAGGAGGAGGGGTTGGAGAGGGTGGAGAGTGGTTTCTTAGGGGTTATTTTAGCCAGCCAAGGCCCTCTTGGGTGTCAGAAGGGACCCTGATATGACAGGGATAGAGGAGGCAGATCTCCTCAGGCAGGCTGCAGTGCCTAGCAGCCTAGGTAAAGAGAGAATTTACATCAGAAAGGAGGCAGAGATAACAGGGAGGGAATAGGGGCTGATCGGTTTCTGAAAAGTCTTGTTAACATAAGAAGGCACATTAACTCAGTGGAAGAGCTCCTGCCTAGAACATACAAGGTCCTGGTTTTATCCCCAGGTCCTCTCTGAGAAGCAATACAAGGTTATCAAGCATCCAGCAAAACTTTATGACAGGGAACATATTGGCATCCACTTTCTATTAGCTTTTATTGGATCTCTTACTTAAAAAAAAAAAGGTTCCTTTTTTACTTCACTTATTTTACTCATTAAAACCTGGCTTAAAACCTGCAGAGGACAGGCTTCAAGGTGATTGATTGTTGAATTACAACAGCCTGAAAAGATCACTAAGGTTCCAAGAGAAAGTCTGTTTTTCTGTGTTTAACTTGGCTTTTTGATGTTTTTCCTGCCTTCTTCCTCTTTTTCTTTTTCTTTTTTTTTTTTTTAAGAGAAAACAGAAACAAAAAAGGGAGTAGATGCTGTCTTGATTTCTTGTTGCTGTATTCCCCCTTCCTTTGTTTCTCTATTCATCTGTTAGTTTTTTCTCTCTTTTGTTTCCCAATTTTCTCTACCTACATTATATCTTTTCCCTCCTTCATCCTTATATTTTCTGTTTTCTGTTGTTGTTCTTTCATACCACCTCTTTGGGCTTGGTCTTCAATTTTTCTTGTACTCATTTCTCTCTCTCTCCTACTTTCTCTGTGTTTTATTTTCTCTTTTTTAAATTTTTTTCTTCCCTTTTCCCTTCTACTTTTTCTTTTCCCCTCTTCTCATCACCTGGACTTTTAATTCATTCTAGATTTTTCTCCGTTGTGTTTCATGTTTCATTGTTTCTATTCCACTTTTCTAAACTTATTCTTCTGTACTTCTAACTCAGGTTAATTATTCAATTGCCTACATCTTGTGTGGTCCCTCTCCTACTCTTTACTATTAGCACTGCTATTACTCATTCTCTCTTCCTATCTCTTCCTATTTCTCTGGTACTAACATTTTTTTTTCCAAGGGAACATAAACAATGGCAAGGAAATAGAATAAGAGAAATGAAGTGTCAAAGTGAAATCTTACCACACTGAAAAACAACAAAATAAAACCATAGAGCAGAGAGAGGAGCCAATCAACTGAATAAACACACCAAGATAAACAGATGACTAGATACCAACAAAAAAATACAGGGCACAGTAAGAAACAGGAAGACATGGCCCAGTCCAATGAACAAACAAAAACCCAAGAGCAGATGCAGAACATGGAACAACTAATCAGAACTGTCCAAACAAATATCATGAATCAACTTAATGACATGAACAAAGAGATTAAGGATATTAAGAAGACACTGGGAGAACATACTGAAGAAATTGTAAACATGCATAAAAAGATAATGGATATGATGGTGATTAATGGCACAATCTAAGAAATCAAAAATGAAATGAAAGCACACAACAGATTTGAACAGGCAGAGGAAAGAATTAGTGGTATAGAAGACACTACATCTGAAATCAAACAGATAATAGAACAGATAGATAAAAAGATAGAAAAAAATCCAGCAGGGACTCAGGGACTTGAATGACAACACGATACACACAAACATACACATTATAGGCATCCCAGAAGGAGAAGAGAAGGGAAAGGGGACAGCAGGAGTGTTGAAGGAAATTTCCCAACACTATTGAAGGAGATGGATGTACATACTATGAAGTGCAGCACACCCCACACAGTATAAATCCCAACAGGCCTACTCCAAGACATATACTTGTCAAATTGTCCAATGCTCAAGACAAAGAGAGGATACTGAAAGCAGCAAGAGAAAACAGAACCATCACATACAAGGGAAGCTCAATAAGATTAAGTGCTAATTTCACATCCAAACCGATGGAGGCAAGAAGACAGAGGTATGACATACTTAAGGTGCTAAAGGAAAAAAAACTTCCAGTCAAGAATTCTCTGTCTAGCAAAACTGGCATTCAAAAATGAGGGTGAGATCAAAATATTCACAGACAAACAGAATCTAAGAGAGCATGTTAATAAGAAATCTGCACTTCAAGAAATACTTAAGGGAGTTTTGCAGGTTGAAAGGAAAAAGCAGGAGAGAGAGAATTGGAGGAGAGTGTAAGAACAACTAAAAAGACAAAAAGAGAAATAAAAACAATATATGACATACATAAACCCAAAGAAAATATGGCTAATCTAATTATTTCCATGACAATAATAACATTGAATGTTAATGGACTAAACTTACCAGTCAAGAGACACAGATTGGCAGAATGAATAAGGAAATATGGCTCATCTATGTGCTGTCTACAAGAAACCCACCTTAGACCCAGGGATTCAAGAAGGCTGAAAGTGAATGGTTAAAAAACAATTTTACAAGCAAACAGTAACCAAAAAAATGTGGGAGTAGCTATACAAATATCGGAAAAAATAGACTTTAAATGCAAAACTACCATAAGAGACAAAGACAGACACTATATATTAATAAAAGGGGTATTCTTTCAAGAAGAAAGAACAATCATAAACATTTATGCACCAAACTGGGGCGTGTAAAAATATATGAGGCAAATACTTAAAAATCTAAGTGGAGAAATAGATGCATCTACAATTATAGTAGGGGACTTTAATGCAAAATTATCACCATTAGACAGAACATCTTGACAGAGAATCAATAAAGAAACAAAGACTTTAAATAATATATTAGAGGATCTGGACCTAATCAACATATACAAAACACTACATCCAAATACAGGGGATATACATTCTTCTTGAGTGCACATAGATCATTCTCCAAGATGACCACATGCTAGGTCACAGAACAACTCTCAATGAATTCAGAAAGATTGAGATTACACAAAGTAATTTTTCTGACCACAATAGAATGAAGCTGGAAATCAGTATGGGCTAGAGAACCAGATTAGGCACAAAGATATGGAAGTTAAACAACACACTCTTAGACAAACAGTAGGTCAAGGAGGAAATCACAAAAGAAATCAGTAACTACATTGAAACGAATGAAAATGACAACACAACATATCAAAACCTATGGGACACAGAAAAAGTGGTACTGAGAGGGAAATTCATAGCCATAAATGCATATATCAAAAAAGAAGAAGGAGCTAAAATCAAAGATCTAACTGCACACCTGGAGGAATTAGAAAAAGAACACCAAACTAACCCCAAAGGAAGTAGAAAGAAGGAAGTAACAAATATTAGAGCAGAACTAAATGAAATTGAAAATAAGAAAGAATTTGAAAAAATAAACAAAACCAAAAGCTGTTTCTTTGAGAAGATCAGTAAGGTTGACAAATCACTAGCTAAGCTAACAAAGGAAAACAGAGAGAAGATGCAAATACACAAAATAAGAAATGAGGAAGGGGATATCACCACTGACCCCACAGAAATAAAGATTATCATAAAAGGGTATTTTGAAAAAATATATGCCAACAAGATGGACAATTCAGAGGAAATGGCCAAATTCCTAGAAACACACAACCAGCCTACATTGACCAAAGAAGACACTGATGAGCTCAACAGACCAATCACAAGTAGTGAGATAGAATCAGTCATCAAAAACCTCCCAATTAAGAAGAGCCCAAGACCAGACAGCTTCACAAGTGAATTCTACCAAACATTCTGGAAAGAAATAACACCAATCTTATTTAAACCCTTACAAAAATAGAAGTAGAAGGAACATTGCCTAACTCATTCTATGACACAAACATCACCCTAATACCAAAGCCAAACAAAGACACCACAAGAAAAAAAACTATAGACCAATCTCCCTGATGAATCTAGATGCTGAAATCCTCAACCAAATACTTGCTAATCATATTGAACAACACAACAAACAAATTATACACCCAGAACAAGTGGGCTTCATCCCTGGTATGCAAGAATGGTTCAATATAAGAAAAATCAATCAATGTTATACACCACATAAAGAGATTGAAGGAAAAAAATCACACAATCATATCTATAGATGCAGGAAAAGCATTTGACAAAATACAGCACCATCTCCTGATAAAAACACTACAAAGGATAAGCATAAAAGGAAACTTCCTCAACATGATAAAGTGTATATATGAAAAACCCACACCAAACATCATATACAATGGTGAAATCCTAAAAGCTTTCTCTCTAAGATCAGGAACCAGAGAAGGATGCTCACTAGCACCACTCCTATTTAACATTGTGTTAGAAGTACTTGTTCATGCACTTAGGCAAGAAAAAGATATAAAAGGCATCCAAATTGGAAAGAAAGCAGTAAAAATTTTACTATTTGCAGACATGATGCTATACATAGAAAGCCCTGAGAAATCTACAACAAAGCTTATAGAGCTTATAAATGAGTTCAGTAAAGTCTCAGGTTATAAGATCAATTTGCAAAAATCAATAGCATTTCTGTACACCACTAATGAGCAATCTGAGGGGGAAATCAGGGAAAAAAATAACATTTACGATAACAACTAAAAGAATCATATACCTCAGAATAAATTTAACTAAAGAAGTAAATAACTTATATGCAGAAAATTACATAACACTGTTAAAAGAAATCAAAGAAGACTTAAATAAATAGAAGAATATTCCCTGTTCATGGATAGGAACACAAAACATCATTAATATGTCTATTCTGCCCAAACTGACATACAGATTTAATGCAATCCCAATAAAAATCAACACAGCTTTTTTTTACTGAATTGGAAAAACTAACTATGAAATTTATCTGGAAGGGCAAGAGGCCCTGAATAGCCAAAGACATATTGAAAAAGAAAGATGAAATTGGAGGAATCATGCTACCTGACTTTAAAACATTAAACAAACCTACAGTGGTCAAAACTGCATGGTATTGGCACAAGTATAGACATACTGAACAATGGAACTGAATCGAGAGTTCTGATATTGATCCTCTCATATACAGTCATCTGATATTCGACAAGGCCATCAATCCCACTCAACTGGGAGAAAATGGCCTCTTCAACAAATGGTGCTTGGAGAACTGGATATCCATATCCAGAAGAATGAGAGAGGAACATATTTCACACCTTACAGAAAAATTAACTCAAGATGGATCAAAGACCTAAATATAAGAGCCAAGAACATAAAGACCATGGAAGAAAATGTAGGGAAACATCTACAGGATTTTGTATTAGGAAATGATTTCATGAATTTCACACCCAAAGCCCAAGCAGTGAAAGAAAAAATAGACAAATGAGACCTCCTCAAAATTAAAAAAATTTTGCACTTCAAAGGACTTTGTCAAGAAAGTGAAGACAGCCTACCCAATGGGAGAAAATATTTGGTAACCATATATCTGATAGGAGTCTAATATCTATCATATATAAAGAAATCCTACACCTTGAAAATAAAAAGACAACCCATTTAAAAAATGAGCAAGTGATTTGAATAGACACTTCTCCAAAGAAAAAATAGAAATGGCCAAAAAGCACATGAAAAGATCTTCAATATCATTAGCTATTAGGGAAACGCAAATCAAAACTACAATGAGTAATCTTACACCCATTAGACTGGTGGCTATTAAAAAAACAGAGGACTCCAATGTTGGAGAGTATGTGGAGGAATGGGAACCCTCATCCACTGCTGGTGAGAATGTAGAATGGTACAGCCATTGTGGAGGACATTTTGGAGGTTCCACAAAAAACCAACTATAGATCTGCCATATGATCCAGCAATTCCACTGCTGGGTATATACCCAGAAGAATTGAAAGCAAGGACACAAACAGATATATGTTCACCGATGTCCATAGTGGCATTATTCACTATTTACAAAAGTTGGAATCAACCCAAATTCCCATCAAGTGATGAATGGATTAAAAACATGTGGTACATACATACAATGGAATATTACTCAGCTGTAAGAAGGAATACAGTACTAACACACAGGATAGCATGGATGAATCTTGAGGACCTTATGTTGGGTGAAGCAAACCAGACATTGAAGGACAAATATTACATGGCTTCACTGATATAACTTAAGCAAACTGAGCAGACTCACAGACCTAGAGTCTGGAAGATACATTTACAAGAAATAGAAAGGAAGAAGAAGGTTGTGAGCCAATGCCCATTCAAGCAAAATCTATGACAAGGGGGAAGCATGTAGTTTTGCAGTGAAGGGACATGACAGGGTTATAGTGATAATATTGGGTTGGGTTGTGCAGGTTTGACAGGGGGGCAGAGTGGGGAGTGTGGGAAGGGTGGGTTGGATGGTCCATGGGGGGAGGAGGGTTGGGGAAGGGAGCAGGTGAACACTGAGGATGGGGGGGTACGTGGTTGAAATTACAATGTTGGGAATGCTCATTTGGCAATATGACAAGGAAGGGTTACTGGTTTAGGGTGCTGGATGAGGGGCATTCAGGCCAGGGCACACCAGGGAAAAGCTTCTAGGGAGCGTGTGAGTGATCTTTTTGTCATAATGTGTTACATCAGTGGGTAGAGACCCACATAATGAGTGGGAAGGTGTTTGACTCCCATTCTAAGGAGGCCTACTATGTTCTCAAACAGAGGGACAGGAGACACTTGAGAGCACCAGCAGTGCCTAATAGGGGAGGACAGACCAGTATGTCAAGCCCTCAGTGAAGATGCAAGTAACTATGAATCTTGTCCTTCAAGTAGTGAAGCCTGGCAGTCGCCATGGGCCTGAAGGGGAGTGGGAGGGAGAAATAAAATAGATGGGGCATGGGGCATTTTGGGGGTGATGGAAGTGTTATGCATGATCTTGCAAATATAGATACAGGCCACATTAAATTTTATCAGATCTTATAAAAGTATATGGTCCAAAATGTAAACCATAGTGTGAACCATTGAGGATGGTTAGTAGCTATGTTTCAATATTTGTGCATCAATTGTAACAAATGTACCATCCACATATGAAAGGTTATTGATGGGGGAAAGGGGAAAAGGGGGAACATATTGGGTATATGGGAATCCCCTGTATTCTGCATGTGACTCTACTGTGACCTAAAACTTCTTGGAAGAAAAAATGGAATAAAAAAAAAAGACACTGGGGGAATAAATGGAAGAAAATGTCACTGTACTTAAAGGACAACAGTCTTAGAGTGATGAAAGGTAATATGTAAAAAAAAAGAAAAGTATTTTTTTCTTCAAATATTTTTTCATTTTTTAAAAAAATTTTTATTTTTTTTATTGTGGGTAAAAATCAAATTTTTCACAATACATACCAATATTTGTAAAATGATACATAAATGCTTATGCATATATGTGCATTTGTTTACATAAATGTTTATTTGTTTTATATATATATATATATATATATATATATATATTTTTTTTAAAGGTGCTTAGATTACCTAA
>JAQZBX010015776.1:0-24934 GCA_029593785.1 Cabassous unicinctus
AGAATCATAATAAATGCTCAATAAATCCAAGAGAAGGTAGAAAAAGATAAAAGACATAAAGAATAGATGGAACAAATAGAAAATAGCTAGCCAACCAGGTGGTAGGTATTAATCCAAATATATCACAATCACAAAACAAGGAACAGGACAGCTAAGAGACTGAGAGACTGGGTTTAAAAAAGTTTATTGATATATATTTCACATAACATAAAATGCAACCATTTAGAGTGTACAGTTCATTGGTTTTAGTGTATTTACAGAGTTGTGCAAGCATCTGTCCAAGTGATTTTTTTTTAAGTTAGAAGTTGTAGGTTTACAGAAAAATCATGCATAAAATACAGGGTTCCCATATCCCATCCTATTATTAACACCTTGCAATAGTGTGGTACATTTGTTATGACTGACGACAGCACATTTTTATAATTGTATTATTAACTATATAGCCCATGGTTTACCTTAGGGTTCACTGTGCTGTACTGTTGCATGGATTTTTTTTCTACTTTTTATTCTAGTAAATATAAAATCTAAAATTTTCCCTTTTAACCACATTCAATTATATAATTCAATAATGTTAATTACGTTCACACTGCTGTGCTATCACCACCATCCATTACCAAAACTTTACTATCATCCCAAATAGAAACTCTGTACAATTTAAGCATTAATGACCTTCAGCTTGGATTTTTAAAAATATCCACCTATATGCTGTTTATCAAAGCTATAAGCACACTGTTAGATTGAAAGTAAAAGAACAGAAAAGGATATAAGGCAAATCTTAAGCAAGAGACAGCTTGGAGAATTGTATTAAGACAAAAACAGACTAAATAAAAAAGCACCCTTAATAATAATGATAATATATAATGATAATATTCATTGCACCAGGAAAATATAGTAATTATACATTTGTATGCCCCCCCACCCCAAGAAGGGCTCATAATATATTGGGCCAAAAATAATTATCAGAATTCCAAGGAGAAATTAACAAATCCACAATCACATTAGGAGATATTAATACAAGTTAGTATTTGACAGATCAGAAAACACAAAAAAATTAGAAAGGACATAGAAGATTCAAACAGTTAATTAAGAAACTTGATCTAAGACTCAACAAACCACATTCTTTAACCACAATGCAATTAAGTTAAAGGTCAATAACGGTGAATTAGAAGCCTACACATTTGGCAATATAAAAGACACCTTTAAACAACACTTGGGTCAAAGAAGCAATCATAAAGAAAGCTAAAAAATATGGAACTGAAATATAGGGGAAAAAAAATCTTATATTAGAAAAGAAGACATAATAAGGAATCCAAGAAAAAAAATTAAACCTAAACAATGTATAATAAAGGATATAATAAAGATAAAAAGAGAACTACATAGAAAACAATAGTATAAACATGGAAGATCAAAAAATTAAAACCCAGTCTTTAAAAAGATTAATTGATAAACTTCCTATAAGATTTTCCAAGAAAAAAAAAAAGAAGGCACAAATAAACACTATTGAGAATGAAAAAAAAAAAGGGGGACATAAATATAGAATTAGTGGAGATATTTTTTTTTTCGGAGGTACCAGGGCCCGGGATTGAATCCAGAACCTCGTATGTGGGAAGCTGGCGCGCAACCATTGAGCTATACTGGCTCCCCAATAATTTTTTTTTTAAAAGAATACTTCGAGAACAACTTTATGTGATATTTGAAAATTTAGATGAAATGGACAATTTCTTTGGAAAATATATATTTTCAAAACAGACTTCATGAAAAAAACAGAAAACCTTAAAAGATATATAACCCTTCAATTAGAATCAACAATTACTATTACTGCAAAATAACAGACATGACTGTTAAGTGAATGAATTCTAGTAAATACTGAAGTAACTGTTAATTACAATCTTACATAAAATTTCCTAGAACAGAAAAGGATAAAATACAACTCCACTCTTTCAATGAAGTTAGTTTAATGTTGGTACCATAACCAGGTAAGAATAACCCTAGAAAGGAAAACTATGGTACAACCCAAATACATTTTTTATAAATATATGTACAAAAAATATCTAAATTATTAAAAAGCTGAATCCAGCAATAGGCTTCTGTTGTGTGTTTCTGTGTATGTGTTCTATACCACAAATTTTTTTTAAAATTTTCAGTATTTTTATAACTATATCTCAATATAACTGGTTTGCTTTGCAATCATATGTATTTTATTTTATGCACAAAAAAACATTATTACGATAAAGGGTCCATAGGCTTCAGTCAGCCAAAGGAGTCCAAGGCACAAAAAGAGATAAGAACCCCCATACTTGGGAAACTCTTGAAGACATACACAAGGAAACATGTGCAAGAATATTCAGAGCAGCACGGTTTATAATAGCAAAGAAATACTGTATAAAACAACAGGAGAGTGGCTCAATAAAATGAGAGATACTCACTAGATGAACTTTTCTAAAAAGTCCTTCAAATGAAGGAACTGGAGCTACATATAACAACATGGACAAATTTCATATTTTCTGGATGCTGGATACATGGGTGTTTTATATAATAAATACTTTTAGGATGACTGATATACCACCACCATTACATTGCATTGTTTTTATTTTGCAATGAGAAAACTTCATGGATTATTATCAGTCCAAGTACTGGCACTTAGAAATCACTGCCTTAGTCCATTACCCTTCTATCAAAATCAATTCAAAATCACATTCATTTCTTAGGCATCATTCAAAACACAAATTTCTTCAGAAGTCTTCCCTCAAACCACCAAGATGGAATTAATTTTTTCCTCCTCTACTCTGTAACAATTTCTATCTAAATCTCTACTTAACAGATTTCTGCATTATATTAAATACAGTTTGTGCACAGCTGACCTTTCACGTGTAAGACCTCTAATGGCTGGGACAGTGCTTTGCATTTTGCAAGTTCTCAAAACCACGTTTTACAAATTAATGAAGCATGTATTTTATTCAGTCTTTGAAACTAAGCAAGATACTGTTTTCATAGACAGTATCATAGACGAAACCTGTGTTTTAACATTCTTTTCAAGTCAATACAAGTACACAGAAGTAAATGAAGCATGCATTTCATTCAGTTTTTGAAACTGACCAAGATACTGGTTTCGCAGCTCACTAGATGAAACTTGTGTTTTAACACTGTTTTCAAGTCAATAAAAGTACATAAAAGTATTTAAAAAATTTTTTTTGTTAAATTAACCTCTATCCACTCTGAAATAAATCCTGAACACTGGCTTAAGAGCTGTGTTTATATTGTTAACATCAAAACTATTACATTCTAAAATTTACACGTCTATTTTCATAATCTTAAAGTGTCTCTTTAAAAATCAGGGTACATATCTCCTCATGTTATTTTTAATTATACTGAAAAATACATGAAAACAACTTTGAACAATGTAAAACAAGATATATTTATTCTAAAGGAATTATGCTCATGTGATTATGTTCAAGTTGGGGTGATCATTTTGCACACAGGTATACAAAATGATACATGAATTATCTATGCCCCCTACTGACTGAATAAATATTTTGAAAACCAAATAACCTTCACAGAATATGTGGAATATGGTCCACACAAATGTACCACTTAAAAACCACATATGCTTTTAAATGCAAGTAGGTTTCACAAAAAGACCTTTCCACACCTTAAGTCCAGTATATTTAAAATAGGATTTATTAGAGAAACAGGGGACTTGAGAAGAAAGAAGTGTAATTTTGGAATTGAATACTAAGGGTCACCATATAACACAACTTTAAGAAGCACCATTTATATTATATCCCAAATCAGTGGTTCTCAGTCAGGGACAATTTTGCCCCCCAGGGAACACTTGGCAATATCTGGAAATATATTTGGTTGTTACAACTAGGTGTGGGGGATGCTACTGGCATCTAGTGGGCAGAGACTAAGGATGCTACTAAACATTCTACAATGCACAGGACAAAGAATTATCCAGCCCAAAATGTCAATAGTGCTGAGGCTGAGAAACTTTACATGAATGTTCCCACTCAGGTTGTACAAAAAAAGGCTACTCTCTGAATTTTATCTAATAAAAGTCAAATAGTGCTTTATGACCTGCTTAAATCTTGTTGACTGGGTCAAAGAAGAGATTAAAATTTCTGAAAGCAAAGAATACAATTTTCAGTCCTCTTCATTCAGGCTAGAAAATTGCAGCCTACACAGTTTCATATGTTGAACTAAAAGTTCAACATATGTCTATACTATGGATGATACAACCTGTGTGGTCTAATAATACTTTTTAGCGTATTAAAAATGGCTTTCCCATCATACCTGAGTTTCCATTTCCATCATCCTTTGTTTTATTTCTTTTATCTCTGCCTGTGTTTCAGCTTCTCTAAGTCGAATGGTCATCAGTTCATCTTGTAACTCATTCACAGCATTTTTCTTAGGTGGGTCTTTCCACCTCCCAGCAGTACGAGCTAAGTGGCGCTAAAACAAAAAAGTATACTGCAACAAAATATTCTCGGCATCAAAATAAGCTAACTTTACTGAGCACTTACCCTGACCCAATACTATATTAAGCACTTTCTAGCCATTATTTTATTAAATCCCCAGAAGATCTTAAGAGTTAAGCACTTAATTTTACATGTAAGAAGATGGAGACAAGGCAATTAAGTAACTTCATAAAGGTCGCACAGCCAGTAAGGCAAAGAGCTGGTATATAAACTCAGAAGCAGCTCAAATTTTCTCCATTCTCCACTGTAAAGAACATGATTTTTATTCTAACTTGTTATAAGAGAGCTTAATCACATTATCTTTAATGAAATCCCACCCAGTGGAAGAATTGTTAGAGAAGGAATATAGAGATTATGAGTAGCATTTCTTAAAATACCTTTGGTGAAGGACCAGTTTTGTTTTGTTTTTTAATTTCAAACTCATCATAGCCTGATAGTTTTGCAAAATACAATAAAAATTCCACAGCCACGTCAAGGACTAATTTCATACTTTGCTAAATGCCATCTAAAATTCAAACCAAGACCACTATTCTGAAATTATGTGGAGTGTTTTGTTTTTTTTTCCTTCCCTCTCTCTTTTCTTACAGTTCCTGTTTTTTCTTTTGTTCCTTGTCACCAGTTTCCCTGTTTCGTGAGGAAATTTGTGTGCACGTAACCAGTTAAATGTCTGATTTATGCTGTGACATAACAATTTTTAAAAGAAGTTACAAATTTATAGAGAAATTTATATGGGTGTTACTGTCTGATGTTTCATAATGATCAACAATGGATTTAGTAATAATATAAGAAGAAATAGATATTATATAAAAGGAATGTTTTCATCCAGTTCTTTAGAAAAAGTTGCTATAATTTTACAATGCTGTAACAACAAAAATATGACCTGATTTCTATTTTATATTTTATTTCATTATAAGAACTAAGAAGGGAGAAATACTTTAAATGTAGATCCAATTTATAAATGTGTTCAGTTTTGTACCTTAAGCAGGTTCTTTCTCTCTAAACTCACATCTTAATGTTAGTAATTAGCTACTTCAAACTCTCACAAATTGGATATTCTGTTACTCTCCTTAAAAAGCACACAAAATATATAGATATACCTGCCAGTGTTCCTCTAAATCCTTGACTTGCTGTCTAAGTTCTTTCAAACCCATAATAGCTTCTGCTTCTCTCAGTTTCACAGCAATGAGTTCTTCCTGAAGCCTTGCAATGTTATTCTCATCAGGCAGGGAGTTGTTCCTCTAAGGCAAGAGAAAACTTAATTTGGGATTGTTAAGGAATAAAATAAAATATAGGATATATAATAAGGAGCTATTTTGTCCCATACATAATTATACTTAATTTTTATAATTGCTTTATTGACATATAATACATTATATTGACATATAATATCAAAAAATTTATTCTTTTAAAGTGTGCAAGCCAGTGGTTTTTTAGTATACTCACAGGGTTGTGCAACCATCAACATTATCTAGTTTCAAAATATTTTCATCACCCAAAAAGAAACTTTGTACACATTAGCATTCATTTCCCATTCCCCACCCCATCCTCTACTGCCAGCCACTGATAACCACTGACCCACTTTCTGTCTCTATGGATTTGTGTACTCTATATATTTCATATAAATGAAATCATACAATATGTAGCCTTTGGTGACTGGCTTCTTTCACTTAGCATAATGTTTTCAAGGCTCATCCATGTTGTGGCATGTAACAGTAATCATTCTTGTTTTTTGCCAAATTATACTCCATGGTATCGCTATATCACATTTTATTTATCCATTCAACAGATGATAGAAATTTGGGTTGTTTCCACCCTTAGGTTATTATGAATAATGCCATGAATGTCGTGCATAAGTTTTTGTGTGGATATATGTTTTCAATTTTCTTGAGTATATACCTAAGAATAGAATTGCTGGGTCACATGGTAACTCTACATTTAACCTTCAAGAAACTGCTGAACTGTTTTACAAAGCAGCTGCACCATTTTACATTCCTACCAGCAATGTGTGAGGATATTTACATTTAATTTTACTCCACGGTATGGCTATATCAATTTTATTTATCCATTCAAGAGATGATGGAGTCCAACTCTTCCTTGTTAATAAAATTGCAGAGTTATGGAGCAAGAGGATTAAAACTATTTTTCAATATAGCAATACACCTACTAAACTCTAATTAGGACTCCAAATAAAGCATGAAATCAATTACATTTTACATTTATGAAAAAGAATAGTCTTTCTTTTGTTGCATTTGATCAGCACATCACTTTGTAGAGGGTGTCTATTACCTGTGCATTAGTCACTATATCAATGAACAAGAAATTAATACCGAGGTGATCTAAATATTTGCTTCACAGGCACAAGATTTAGATGAATAATGTAACTGGGTATTGAACTGCTCTGGGGAGTGGACAAGAGATCCAAAATTAGGTCCTAGAAAAAGCTCTTCAGATAAACTGAGGTACTATTGCAATTTCTAGGCCTACTTCTATGAAATACTCTATCGCTGAAATATTTTGTGGTAGACATGAAGACTTTAGCATAGAAGGATGATAGAATGAAGTTATTTTTGCTAACTACACATTCTCATGATGGACTTAAAACATTTTCTCAATTGAAAACCAGAAATGTAATTACTTTGAAAGATCAGGGACACTTCTTCATTTCTACCAAATACTCAAAATTTTTTGGACTGAAAGACCCAGATTCGTAACCCAAACCATGAAGTTGAGAATACTCCATAGACCAAAGATTCTTTAGGAATTTCTTGCTAGCTTTTCTCCCAAGAAATAGAAGGTGGAACTTTCCAAAAGCAATATTAAAATACCAAGTAGATTTCTAGCAAAAATTATTCTACCACAAAAATTGTTCTAGTTAAACCTTGTTCTATTTCATTAAGAACATAGTTAAGAACAACCTGAGACTATTGTCATGTCTACTATCTAAGGCTTTGATTTAACAGTTAGATACTATGTAGGGGTGAAAAAGAGTCCAGACCATGAATGCTTAGTCATGGAGTCAAAGTATTTTAGAGTTAAAAGAAATCTTAAGAGACCATCTAGTGTACCTTTTATTTTAGTAATGAGAAAACAGAGATTCAGAGTTTGTAATTTAGAAAACAGAAGGTTATAAGGAAACTAAAAGCTTTTTTATTTCTATTACTTATCTAACCTTTAACGTTCTTTAATATCCTTGAAAGAGGTAAGCTACCTTCTGTAAGTATACCTCAGGCTAAGGGGAATTTAAATACCCTGAAATGGCCAGTTCTAACTTGTACAGTTCTGACAGTTATACTCACATGAAATTTTCCCTGAAATGTCTATGTGTTAATTCTATCTTACCTCTTCCTATGAAGATAATACAAAATTTGAAGACAATAGTTAATTTCTGTCCCTAAGTTTCTCTTTGTCAACATCTAAATATTCTTCGTTTGAGAATGATACCGGTTGTTTTCTTCTAAAAGGGCTCTAATCTCCATTTTTTTCCTTAAATATGGGGCATTGGATAGCATGACAGCAATGATGAATAATTGGCAATTTTATAATTTTATTCCCTGTCCTCACTTAGTAACTAATTTGTAAGGTTTTTAAAGTGTAAAAACACCAACTCAACTTAATTGTTCAATAAGTACTTAACAAATATCACATGTCCCCTCTTACTTGGGAGTGACAGCGTTTATATTCCTCTTACCTTCTCTATATCCAGGACTTTATCCTGCATCTCCTTGAGTGCACACTGAGACTCTGCTTCACTCAGTCGGGCTTGGACCAATTCCTTCTCTAGCTGAAGCACAAAATCTTCATTGTAGTTGAAACTGCATTTATGCTACAAATTAAAGACATAAATTGAAATTTCATGGAAGTATGAATATAGTAATAATAAATGCAATCACATGACACAGTTAATAAAGACAGCCAAAGAGTAAACATTTCACCTAGCCAGTATTCCCAGCATCTCTCCAATTAATTTTCCAAAGACTCAAAATCCCAGTTTTGATCAAGTTTTATTGGGTTTTGGCAATTAATGATTACACTGATAAAATCAATTCACAGGAGATAAATATCTCCTTTTATCAGTCATCCATCTAGTTACTAAAAATTTATTTTGATTCTAGAGGCCTAAAACTATACAATGTTATCCACATGTGGCTACTGAGCATGTGACATGTGGCTAGTCCAAACTGAGACAGATTAGAAATGTAAAACAGAAACTGGATTTTGAAGACTTCATATGAAAAAAGAATGTAAAACATCTAATTAATAAATAAATTTTTCTATTAGTTACATGTTGAAATAATATCTTGAATACATTGAGTTAACCAAAAAATATTATTGATGTTAATTTCACCTATTTCTTTTTATTCTTTTTTAAAATATATTTTTATTACAGAAGTTGTGAACTTATAAAACAATCATGCACATGTGTAGAATTCCCATACAACACCCCTTCACCAACACAGCACACTGTGGTGGAACATTTGTTACAGATTATGAAACATCATAAGACTGTTACCACCAACCATGGTCCGTAGCGTATATTTGGCACACTTTTTCCATATCCTCACCCCCTTATCAACACAGTACATCTTTGGCATTGATGCAAGAATATTACAGTATTGCTATTAGCCACAGTCCATAGCTCATACCAAATGTATTTTTCCCATGCTTCTCCACATTCCCACTACCTTGCAATAGTGACGTTCTAGCTCACAGAAGGACACTCTTGCATCTGTACCATCAACCACAATTCTCATCCACCTCTGGGTTCACTGTGATGTTCAGTCCCTAGATTATTCTCTAGATTTCTTTCAATTGACATTTACATCCTTAGACTACTCCTTTCAGCCTCAATCCCATTTATAAACCAGCTGCTACTCACTATGTGTTACCATCAACTCTATCCATTTCTACGCTTCTACAGTCAAGTTAATTAAAACTTCTACATACATAGTAAGTATGAGTAGTCCTTCTCAGCCCTCCTCTTATTTCCTAATAACCTATACTCTAGATTTTAACTTCATACATTTATTCTTCGCATTTTGTTCATGTTAGGGAGACCATGCAATATTTGTCTTTCTATATCTGGCTTACTTCACTCAGCATAATGTCCTCAAGATTCATCTATGTTATATGTATCCCAATTTCATTTCTTCTTAAAGCAGCATAGTATCTCATCGGATGTATGTACTTCATTTTGTTTATCCATTCACTGGCTGATGGACACTTGGGTTGTTTCCATCTTTTGGCAATTGTGAATAATGCCACTATGAACATCGGTGTGCAGATGTCTGCTTGTGTCACAGCTTTCAGTTATGGGATATATTCCTAGTGGAGGAATTGCTGGATCATTTGGCAGTTCTATATTTAGCTTCCTGAGGAACCGTCAAACTGTCTTCCACACCACTTTACAATCCCACCAACAGTGAAAGAGTTTTCCTATTTCTCCACATCCTTTCCAGTGCTTATTGTTTTCTGTCTCCCCAACACCGCCCCTCCCCTCATTGAGATGACTCTGTTTGCTCATTGTCTGCTCATTCGGTTTTTTGTTTTGTTTTGTTTTGTTTTGCACGTTGTCTGTTTTTTCTTTAGGAGGTGCCGGAACCCAGGATCTCCCATGTGGGGTGGGCACTCAGTTGCTTGAGCCACATCTGCTCCCTTTCTGTTTATTTAATAATGGTCATTCTATGTGATGTGAGATGATATCTCATTGTCATTTTGATCTGCATTTCCCTAATAGCTAGTAATAGGGAGCATTTTTTCATGTGCTTTTTGGCCATTTTATTTCTTCTTTGGAGAAATGTCTATTTAATCTTTTGCCCATTTCTTAATTGGATTGCTTGATCTTTTATTGTTGAGTTGTATTATCTCTTTATACAGAGTGGAAATCAAACCCTTATCAGATATGTGAATTCCAATTATTTTCTCCATTGGAGTGGGCTGCCTTTTCACCTTCTTGAGGAAGCCCTTTGAATCATAAAAGTGTTTGAGGTCCCATTTATCCATGCTTTCTTTTGTTGCACGTGCTTTCAGTGTAAAGTTTAAGAATGCACCAATCTACCACCAGGTCTTGAAGATGCTTTTGTACATTTTCTTCTAGAAGCTTTATGGTTCTTCCTTTTATATTTAGGTCTTTGATCCATTTAAATTTTTGTATAAGGTGTGAGATAGAGGATCTCTTTCTTTCTTTTGGACATGGATATCCAGTTCTCCCAGCACCATTTGATGAGTAGACTGTTCTGCCCCAGCTGGGTAGGTTTGACAGGCTTGTCAAAAATCACTTGAAGGTCTATTTCTGAACCATCAATTCAATTCCATTGGTCTATATGTCTACTTTATGCCAGCACCATGCTGTTTTCACCATTGAGCTAGGTAACATGATTTAAAGTCTGGAAGTGAGAGTCCTTCAACTTTGCTTTTCCTTTTTAAGATGTTTCTGATGATTCGGGGCCCCTTACCCTTCCAAATAAATGATAATTGTGTTTTCCATTTGTTTAAAAAAATGTTAGTGGAATTTTTATTGGGATTGCACTGAATCTGTGTACCACTTTGGGTAAAATTGACATCTTAATGATATTTAGTCTTCCAGTCCATGAGCATGGAATGTTCTTCCAATAATTTAGTTCTTTTTTGATTTCTTTTAAAAATGCATTGTAGTTTTCCGAATACAAGTGCTTTACATCCTTGGTTAAGTTTAATTCTAAATATTTTATTCTTTTAGTCACTATTGTAAGTGGAATTTTTTTCCTGACTTCCTCCTCAGATTGTGCATTACTAGTGTGAAGAAATACTACTGATTTTTTAGTATTGCACTCTACTGAAATAGTTTATTAGCTCTAGCAGCTTTGTTATAGATTTTTCAGGACTTTCTATGTATAGAATCGTATCATCTGTGAATAGTGAAAGTTTACTTCTTACTTGCCAATCTGGATGCCTTTTATTTCTTTTTCTTGCCTGATTGCTCTAGCTAAGACCTCTAAGCACTATACTGAATAACAGTGGTGATAGTGAGCATCCTTGTCTTGTTCCTCATCTCAACAGTAAAGCTTTCAGCCTTTCACCATTGAATACAATGTTAGGTGCGGGTTTTTAAAAAATGGTCTTTATTGTGTTGAGAAAGTTTCATTCAATTCCTATCTTTTGTGGTATTTTTTCAAGAAAGGATGCTGTATTTTGTCAAAGGCCTTTTCTGCATCAACCGATAGGATCATGAGATTTTTCTTCTTAGATTTATTAATTATTAGATTTATGTGGTGTATTAGGCTGATTGATTTTCTTGGGTTGAACCACCCTTGCATGCCTGGTATAAAACCCACTTGAGTAAGATGAATAATTATTTTAATGTGTTGTTGGATTCAATTAGCAAGTATTTTGTTGAGGATTTTTGCATCAGCCTTCCTTAGGGAAATGGGTCTGTAATTTTCTTTCTTTCTTTTTTTATTTTTTAAAGATTTATTTATTTATTTATCTCCGCCTTGCTGCTTGTGTTTGCTGTGTCCATTTGCTGTGTGTTTTTTCTGTGTCTGCTTCTCTCCCCCTTGCTGTGAGGTCTTACTGCATCAGCCCACCGTGCCGCGTGGGCCGGCCTGCCCTCACAAGGAGGCCCCGGGAAGCGAACCCGGGGCCTCCCATATGGTAAACGGGAGCTCTATCGATTGAGCCACACCCACTTCCCTGTAATTTTCTTTTTTCTTAATATCTATTTATGGCCTTGATATTAGGGTGATATTGGTTTCAATGATGAGTTTGGTAGCACTCCTTCTTGTTAAATTTTTTGGAAGAGCTTGAGTAAGATTCCTATTAAATCTTCTTTGAATGCTTCAATGCTTGGTAGAACTCACCTGTGAAATCGTCTGGCCCTAGGCTTTTAATTTTGGGGAGGTTTTTTTTAATGACTGTTTCAATCTTTTTACTTGTGATTGGTTTGCTGAAGTCGTCTATTTCTTCTAGGGTCAGTGGAGGTTGTTCATATGTTCCTAGATTTTTTCCATTTTGTCTACATTGTCTAGTTTTTTTGGCGTACAATTGTTCATAGCATCCTCTTATGATCTCTTTTATTAACGTGGGGTCAGTAGTAATGTCCCCGATTTCATTTGTTATTTCATTTATTTGCATCTTTTTTTTTTCTTTGTCAGTCTAGCTAAGAGTTTGTCGATTTTGTTAATCTTCTAGAAGAACCAACTTTTGATTTTGTTAATTCTCTCTGTTTTTTTTGTACTCAATTCCATTGATTTCTGCTCTGATTTTTGTTATTTCATTCCTTCTACTTGCTTTGGGATTAGTTTGCTGTTCTTTTTCTAGTTCCTCCAGTTGTGTAGTTAAGTCATCGATTTTAGCTTTTTCTTTTTTAATGTAAGCATTAAGGGCTATAAATTTCCCTCTCATCACTGCCTTTGCTGCATCCCACAGGTTCTTACTTGTGTTCTCATTTTCATTTGTCTTCAGATATTTACTTATTTCTCTGAAAATTTCTTCTTTGACCTACTGATTATTTAAGAGTATGTTGTTTAATCTCCATATATTTGTGAATTTTCCTTTTTGCTGCCTCTTGTTGATTTCCAACTTTATCCCATTATGATCAGAGAAAGTGCTATGTATAATTTCAATCTTGTTGAATTTATTGAGATCTGCTTTGTGACCCAACATACGGTTTATCCTTGAGAAAGATTCATAAGCACTTGAAAAGAATATATATCTTTCTGTTTTGGGGTGCAATGTTCTGTATAGGTCTATTATGTTTAGTCCATTTATATTATTCGAGCTCTCTATTTCTTTATTGATCCTCTGCCCAGACATACTAACCAATGCTGAGAGTGGTGTATTGAAGTCTCCAACTATTATTGTAGAGTTACCTACTTCTCCCTTCAGTTTTGCCAGTGTTTGCCTCATGTATCTTGGGGCATCCTGGTTAGGTGCATATACATTTATGACTGTTATTTCTTCCTGGTGAATTGTTCCTTTTATTAATATGTAATGTCCTTCTTTGTCTGTAATAACTGTTCTGCTTTTAAAGTCTATTTCATCCAATATAAATATATTTTGTTGTTGTTACTTCATGCATGGAATATCTTTTTCCAGGCATTCAATTTCAATCTATTGGTATCGTTGGGTCTAAAGTGAGTCTCTTATAGACAGCATATAGATGGCTCATATTTTCTTATCCATTCAGCCAGTCTGTGTCTTTTGACTGGGGAACTTAAACCATTAACAGTCAATGTTATTACTGTAAAGGCAGTTTTTAGTTTACCCATTTTGACCTTTGGGTTTTCTCTGTCATATTTTATTTTCACCACTCTTTTTAAACATTTAGTTACTTTTACTGATATAATCTAGACTCTCTTCAAAGCCTCTCTCTCCTGTCTTTTCTTTTTGGTCTGTAGCACTCCCTTTAGTATTTCCTGCTAAGCTGTTCTCTTTATTATAAACTCTCTCAGTTTCTGTTTATCTGAATATTCTAAATTCACCCTCATTTTGGAAAGACAATCTTGCTGGATATAAGATTCTTGGCTGGACATTTTTCTCTTGCAGTATCTTAAATATATCATACCACTGCCTTCTTGCCTCCATGGTTTCTGATGAGAAATCAGCACTTAATCTTATTGGGTATCCCTTACATGCTATGCATTGCTTTTCTCTTGATACTCTCAGAATTCTCTCTGTCTTTGGCATTTGACATTCTGATTAGTATATGTCTCAGAGTTGGTCTATTTGGATTTATTTGGATGGGAGTACATTGTGCTTCTTCGACACTGATATCTATGTCCTTCAATAGGGTTGGGAAATTTTCTATCATTATTTTTTCATATATTCCTTCTGCCCCTTTTCCATTCTCTTGTCATTCTGAGACTCACATAACACATATGTTTGCATGTCTCTTGCCGTCATTTAGTTACTTGAGACCCTGTTTAGTTTTTTCTATTCTTTCCATCATCTGTTCTTTTGTATGTTCACTTTCAGAGGTCACGTCTTCAAGCTCAGTCATCCTTCCTTCTGCCTCCTCAAACCTGCTGTTATATGCCTCCGGTGTATTTTTAATTTTATTTATTTTGGCTTTCATTCCCATAAGATCTGCCATTTTTCTATGCATACTTTCAAATTCTTTCTGCTCACCCAGTGTCTTCTTAATAGCCTTAATCTCTTTAGCCATCTCATTGAATTTATTAAAGAGATTTGTTTGAATATCTATGATTAGTTGTCCCAATTCCTTTATATCATCTGTAAGCTCATCTTGTTCAACTGGGCCATATCTTCATGTTTCTTGGTATGGATTATAATTTTTTGTTGGTGTCTTGGCATCTGGCTTACTAGATGCATTTATTCTGGGTGCAATTTCTTTCTTTAGTTTAGGGCTTTCTTGCCCTTTCTCCCTTGCTGGTTGTATAGAAGGAGCCAAGGACATAGTTGGTGCTGTAAGCTGTAGAGCCTGAAGCTGCCCGTGTTGCCCCAGGAACTGATGACGCTTCTCCCACCTTTCTCCTCTGCCAGGGGTAGGGGCAGAGCCGCAGCAGTGCGTAATCAAGTCAAGCAGGCTAAGACCATCTGTAGTTGCCTGGAGAGACTGATGAAGCTTCATGCCCCTTCCTCCCCTGCCTGGGATGGTAATGGAGCTGCAGGTGTGGGCAGCAATCTATGCTGTGTGGGTCCAAAATGAACGCAGTTGCCTAGGAAGACTTGACATAGCACCAGTCCCCCTCTTCTCTTCCAGGGGTGGGGATGGACCCTCTGGAGTGTACAACAATCTAATCCGGGTAGGTCAAATGTACCTGCAGTTGCCCTGTGAAGCTGAGGGGGTACTGTCCCTTCTGCCCTTTAGGGGGTAGGAATGGAACAACCAACACCCAACAGTTCAGTCCCTGTAGGCCGAGAGCACCTGCCGTTGCCTGGAGAGGCTGAGGAAACATCAGCTCCCTCCTATTGGGTGGTGGGGATGGATTCACAGGTGCCCAATAGTCCAGGCTGTGCAGGCCAAAAGTGCCTGCCATTGCCTGGAAAGGCTGAGGAAACATAGCTCCCCTCCTATCCTACTTGGGGGTGGCGGTGGAATTACAAGTGTCTGACTATTCACTCTGTGTGGGCTGAAAGCACCTACAGTTACCCAGAGAGGCTGAGGAAGCACAGTCCCTCTCTTGTCCTATTGCAGATGGGAGTGAAGCCACAGGTGCCCAACAGTCAACTTCATGTAGGCCAAAAGCACTTGCAGTTGCCTAGATAGGCTGAGGAAACACGAGCCCCCGCCTATCTTATGGGGGTGGAGGGGTGGAGACGGAATCAAAGGAGCTCAACAAACTAGTTCTTGTGAGCTGAAAGCGCCTGCAGGTGCCCAGAGAGGCCAAGGAAACACAGCTTCTATCCTATTGGGTTGCGGGGATGAAGCCCCAGGTATCTGACCATTCAGTCTATGTTGGCCGACAGCAACTGCAGTTGCCCAGAGAGGCTGGTGCAGTCCCCCCAGCTTCCATCCTGTCAGAGGTACAGCTGGGGCTTAGAATAGAGCTGCAATCCAATCTGAGTGGAAAGAAGCCAGTCCGTACCAACACTGTGATTTTCAATCAGCCCCACTTCTCCTCATGCTGGGGGCAGAGTTAAAATGACGGCTACCAGCATCTTTCCAACTTGAACAGGTTCCAACTTTAGCTGTTCTTAGGATTATACTTTAGCCAGCCAAATTTACTAATCAGTAGCTGAAGTCAGTGCCCAATTGTCTCTTCCTCCCCATTTTTGGGAAATGGAGCTTCCAATTCCAGCCACGGAATAGTTCCCAAGGCAGCTTGCGCTGCCAGTGATGGATAGGCACTGGACTCCGTTGTGTGGAGTGCTCCACTCACGAATCTTCTCTGCAGATGGGCAGTCTCCTTCTTCCCTTCTTCCAAGGATGTTGCAGGATGCTCTTCTGGTCTCCTGAGGCCCCCAAACAGGTGCTTTGATAGCTCTGGGTAATTACTAACTGCCCTGTAGGACACGCTGACTCTTGGATCTCCTTCTTCTGTTGCCATCTTGCCCCTCCCAGATCTCTTTTTATTCTTTTTAATGTGGCTACTAGGAAATTTAAAATCGTATATATGGCTCACATTATATTTCTACTGAACAGCATTGTTAAACTATAGAAGACAACTACAATTTACTGAAAATTCTACTTTAACCTAAAGAAAATAAAATAAAGGCACTCACAATTGATGTGAACCATTTTAATCCTAAATTCTAATATAGCAAAAATTCATTTGCTCTTAGAAATGTATATCTCTTTAAAGATATTCATAGAAATAATTGTTGGAAGCAGAAAAAAGTGGATATTGCACTAAGAAATTAATCATAGGAAGCATGAAATCTTCCAATTTGCTTTCCTATTCTATGTGTAACATAATACTAACACAATCAGTTAAGAAATTCCTTTTTTAAAAAAGATTTCCATATAAAACCTATTCTACAAAAGCAAAAGAACAACAACAAAAAAAACCCAGTCTAATTCACCATTATCAAAGACTTCATTATTTCACATTTGATTGATGTAATAAAGATAAAGTGACAACTCAAATTTCAAAATAGAGTCTCCCACTGAACTAGCACAAGACAAGAATGGTTCCTTTTACTCTTCAATATATTAGGAACAAAATATGTCAAATAAAAACTCTATTTAAAAACTATTAATTGCTTAATTAAATCAATCATATGGTACATCTCCTATCTGGTTACTCATCCCAAAGAAGATGCCATGTTTTCTTTACCTAAATGAATAGTTCATTTAATAAGTAAATGGGCGCTTTTTAATTCAATGCATTATACATTATTTCTATCAATTTTCTGATACTATTAAACCTCAATACCAGCAGTGCCTCTGCAACAAATATATCACCTTAGCAAATATTTAACTTACTAGATAGGGAAAAAACACTCTTTTGGAATTATGATACCCAAACTGTAGGTGCCATAATTTATTTAATATCCTTAAATAAATTACTATTCATAGTTATTTTATGGATACTAATAGAATTTTCTCTCCTTAATATAAAGCCCTGCAAAAGGTAATTCATATATGTTTGCCAAGACTCTATATTAGTATATTCTCACAAAGAGATGAAAGCCAATCAGAGCGCATGAAAATGGAATCCATGATCTGGTATAAGCCAAGTGATCCAACCAACCACAAAAAACTGCATAAATAATAGACACAAAATTTTAAACAAAAGTCACAGAGAGTTAAATGTCTTTGGTAAAAGTTACTCTGGAAAACATCTTATGGTTTTTTATATAACAAAACATACTACGTTAACATTTTGAATTATCATTCTAAGTGTATTATATAATTTATTGTCATTTATACAGTCTTCAAAACATATTTCTTCATTCTCAGGTCATCATGATGAAGATCAATTATGACCCCGCAAATTAAAGAGGGCCTAAAGAGTATAGTTTTTCTGGTGTTACAATAAATAAGTCACTATACATTTTTGAGTTATATCTGATTTAATAGTTCTCTGTATCTTTCTTTCTATTGTCAAAATTAAAGCTATCCTTTTTCTGTAACTTCCAATCTTAGCTTTACCTTGGTTCTCTGGTTTTGGTGTTTAATGATGCCTCTAATGAGCAATACCTGCTTCTCTCTTATTAGCAATTATTCTTAACATTTTTGGGTCATGGACGTTTTAGCAATCACCTGAAGGCCATGGAACTCTCTTCTCCAAAAAATTATACTCACAAATAAAACTTTGCATAGAATTTCTGATCCCTTTGAAGCCATCCATATATCCCAAATTAAGAACTTCTGCTCCTAAAAGGTACTCCCTTTAATTCCCCGGCTATTTCTATGATCATCAACTTCAGGTAAGAGAAGATTCTGGATCTCTGATACCAAGAATTACCACTCTCAGAAGCTCTAGTTTTGACAGATTGCTGGTTATTTCCATGTGAATATTCTACACTCAAATCAAACTTATTTCAAAGGTTGATCATCTTTTAACCCAAAATAATTTCCTTCTGTGTTTTCTCTACTTGTCACTGGCCTGAAACTCCTCACCTGAATGCTCAGTGTTGCAGCCTGTCACAGTGCAATAGAATTTTTCCACATAAAGTCCTTTCCTTACCATTTTTTCCCTTTTCATTTTCAATAATTACATTAGTAAGTAGTCTCTGACTGCCATTTTGACCTTATATCCACCGTGTATGCTGGCACCAGAGTACCCTGAAACACCACCTTTAATCATGTAATTTCTTCAATCAAAAACTTCTAATTACCCTCTGTTGTTCAAGGGATAAATTCTAAATTCCATATATTATATTTATTTTTCCTTCCATACCTCTCCCTTCTTCCACAACCCTCTGCAACCTAGCTTAACTCCTCATCTCTTGATAAAAACTGTTGTAATCACTAACAATATAAATATCAAATAACAATATAAAAACCACAGTTGTCTTGACTACAGTAATCAGGACAGTGTGGTATTGATGAAATAGACAAATAAATTAATGGCATAGAATAGAGAGTCCAGAAATAAAACACACAAATATAGTTAACTGTCCCGGCCCGCGGTGACTTTGGGTTTGGCAATGAGTTTTTAGACACAATAACAAAGGAACAATCTAAAAATGAAAAATCAATACATTAGACTTCTTATAAATTAAAAACCTTTGTGCATTAAAAGACATTTAAAAAGTGAAAAGACAACCTACAGAATGGGAGAAAATATTTGTAAATAATATATGTTAAGGATTTAAAATCGAGAGTACATAAAGAACACCTACACTAAACAAACAAAAAAACAAAACAAAAGATAAATGTTCATAGCAGTATTATTTTCACAATAGCCAAAATGTGGGAAGAACACAAGTGTCCATCAACAAACTAAACGATAAACAAAAGGTGTTGTGTGTGTGTGTGTGTGTGTGTATTATTCAGCTGTAAAAATGAAGTTCTGAAACATGCTTTAGTATGGATAAACCTTGAAAACTTTATGCTAAGAAAAATAACCCAGGCACAAAAGGACAAATTTTGTGTGATTCCACTTATATGCAATACTTAGAATAGGCAAATTCATAGAGACAGAAAGTAAATTACAGGTTACCAGGGGCTGAGGGGATGGGTAGTTCTGTTTGGAGAAATGAAAAATTTTTGGAAATAGTGGTGATGGTTACACAATATTGTGAATGTAATTGATGTACACCTAAAAATGATTAAAATGTCAAATTTTAAAACTTTTATTTTTTTTATTTTTATGTTTTTGTTTTCCAATTTTTTATTTTTTAATTTTTGTTTTCTATTTTTTATTTTTATTGTTATGTTTGTATTTTTGTTTTTGCATTTGTTTTTTGTTATTTTTACTTATTTGTATTTCTTTTTTATTTTTTATCTTTTTCCTTTTTGTTATTTTTCATTTTTGTATTTCTTTTTTTTTGCTACTTTTATTTATTTTTGTTTTCCTATCTTTTTTTAGTTATTTTTTATAATAATTAAAAATTTTTTTTAAGGAGGTACCAGGGATTGAACCCACAACCTTGTACATAGGAAGCAGGTGCTCAGCCACTGAGTTACATCTACTCCCCAATGAGAGTTGGTCTTTTCATTTGTTTGTTTGGTTTTGTTTTGTTTTTAGGAGGTACTGGGGAATGAACCCAGGGCCTCATACATGGGCACTCAAACCACTTGAGCTACATCCATTCTGCAGGCTTCTGGGATTAAATGAAGTAATGGATGGTAAAGTGCCTAGCATGGGGTTTTTAGTATCAAACTTAAATTCATTTTCCTTACAGGGCATGACTGTGTTATATTCATCACTGACAAAGGACTTGTATCCAAAATACATAAAAGGGAAGTGGATGGACATGCGGCGAGCCACACAGCAAGATAATGATGCAACACAAGAGAGACACAGGGGAGAGTCAAGGCGAGACGTGCCAGAAACCAGGAACTGAGGTGGCACAAGTGGACAGGGTGCCTCTCTCCCACATTGGAGGTCCCTAGGATTGAATCCCGGTGAAGCCTGGAGGAGAAAAATGAGAAGAGAAGGCAAGAAACAGACACAGAAGATCACCCAGCGAATAGACACAGACAGCAAGAGGGGTGGGGGAACTCATAGAACTGTATACCAGAAAGAAAATAAAGTCAATTAAAACAAACAAACAAAGAACTCAAAATTAAGAAAACAAACAACCCAATTTAAAAATGAGGAGTCATTCTGAACAGACACCTCACCAAAAAAAAAAAAAGTACATATGGCAAATAAACTTACGAAAAGATACTTAACATCAAATTGCAAATTAAAACAAGATACCACTAAATACCTGTTACATGGTATGTACATGTACAATAGCTAAATTGGAAACACTGAAAACACCAAACACTGATGAGGATGTGGTGGGAATGCAAAATAGTACCGCTACTTCGGAAGACTGTTTGGCAGTTTCTCACAATGCCAAACTTAGTCTTATCATATGATCCAGCAATCATGCTCCTAGGTATTTACCCAAATAAGATGAAAACTTATGTCTACCCAGAAATTTATAGAAGTTTCATTCTTTTTTTTATAATTTTTTAAAATTTTTATTCTTTTTAAAATTTTATTTTTAATTTTTTAAAATTTTTACTTTATTTTGTACATTTAATTGAAAATATAAACAAAAACTAAAAAGTAAACACAGATGAATAAATATATACATTCACAATTAAATGTAATGGATATATATAAAATTTTTTGTTTGAATCAAACAATGTTACACAATATATTTGGTTCATAGTAACCCATTCATATAGTATTTGCCCTTTGCAGCTTTATTCGTAATTGCCAAAAACTGGAAGCAACCAGGATGCCCTTCAACAGGTGAATGGATAAACAAATTAGAGTCATCCTGCATGATTTTACCCATTGTCTATATAACCTGGATCTTTAGGCAGTATCAAATACTCTGGATATTGTCTATACATACAGTCTATATAGACAGTGGATGAACTCACCATAGAAAAACCTATAAAATAAGGAAATAAAAAGGGGAGGGGGGAAGAAAGGGAAGGACAGAAAGGAGAGAGATCACACAATGATGGAAACCTAGCGACAACTGATTAACTAATAGATAGAAAGACAAGACAGAGACCAAGTGATGACTCTCAAGTCCAGATTTTCAGCAGACATCTTTCTACAAAGCTACAGAGATACACTCACAATTTCATACTGGTCATCTCCATATGAATGTGCTAATATTCACCTAATATTCAACTTGTCAAAATTGAACTCCCATTCTTTTCCTCATTTATTTACTATCCTGCTAGGGATACTACCACTCAACAACTGACCAAGTCAAAAACCTCCCTTCTTCTATTGAACCTGCACCCATTCAACCACAAAATCTTAATTTTTCTTCTAGATGTCTCTTGAAAGTATCTGCTCCTCTCTACCTTCATTGTCATTGCTTTATACCCTCATTTCTTTCTTTGGACTACTGTAGCAGTCTCAAATACATCCCACTCCTAACTTTTATAGCTTTTACTCTGGATATTATTTAATATTTTGTTACCTCCCATACTAAACCTTAATGAATAGAAGGCAGGTGTACAATCCCACTATCTGGACCAATTGGTGTTTTCTGACCATGCTGTTTTGAGCCTGAGAAAAATTTTATTCCTTGTTTTTTAATACAAACATACTAATCAAAATTATATAAGTATTGAGGAAAGTGGACTTGGCTCAACCAGTTGGGCGTCCGCATTCCACATGGGAGGTCCTGGGTTCAGGTCCTGGTGCCTCCTAAAAAGACGAAGAGACGCCGCCCCTGGCGCAACGAGCAGATGCTACAAGCCAGCAGACACCACAGCCCACAGGGAGCAGATGTGGCTCAGGCTGTTAGGCACTCGCCTCTCATGTGGGAGGTCCCAGGTTCAGTTCCCGGTGCCTCCTGGAGAAGGCGAACAAAAAATGAGCAGACAGATGAGAGAACCATCTGGGACTGGGGAGAGGGGGGGTGGTAAATAAAGAAAAAATAAATAAATAAATCTTTTTAAAAACTTATAAGTATTGCTATACTTTAATATAATAAAGCATTTAGAATAAATCTAAAATCCAAAAAGCAATTTCATTCTATTATCAATTTTTCTACACAGCAAGTAGTCCTGTCCAATTATTTCCAAAATAGCCAAAAGCAATTTTCATTTGAATCAATTCTTAATGGGTAAATTTTACAAACATAAGATTAGATTAACTGATTAGAAGTTTTTATTGTTGGTGCTATTGTCACTGTTCGTTTTTTGGTGCACTTCAACTTTGACCCAGTAGAGCTTCTGCAATAAAATTTTATTTTTTGGTCATCATTTCTATCAATTCCAATTTTCCCAATTCAAATTTCTGCAGATCTAAATTTAGTCATGAAGGTGATGTCTTCTGTCCATGTTTAGTCTATCACAAACTTTACCATGTCAGATTTAGGTCTTTTTAAGTTTTGGTTTGTATTCCTACAAGTTCATGCCATGGACTGAGCAAACTGGTAGAGTCCTAATCATGGAATATTAATACTAATCCTAATAATAGCTACCATTTATTGAGAACTCACTATGTGCCAGGCATTGTTCTATAGTATCAACTCACTTAAGACTCAAAAACCTTTTATTAAAATTACTGTCATTATACACAGGACAAATTTTGGCACAGAGAGGTTAAGTAACTTGTCCAAGATCATACTACCAGAGAGTGGCAGAACTGGCATCAAAATGGCAAGGTCAAAAGATGCTGCTCTGGATTATAAACTACCTGAAGCTACCAATATTTTTCTTTATCAGTCATGGAAAAATATAGCGCTTTTATAAAACAGGTTTTAATATTTACAATGACGGTGATAATGATTGCAGTTAATATCTACTGAGTATTTTTTATGTGCCAGGCACTTTATATTCTCATTTAACTTTTGCCACAACTGCTACTTAAAGAAAACGATAAGAAAGCAAGTGGCAGTGCTGAAATTGGGAGTATGGACTACTGAGCCAATGCTCTTAACAGTTGTCAAATAATTATTGAAGTAATATTTTTAAAAGCTAAATATATTTTTATGTATATTGTTCTAAGAATTAATAGTATAATATTAGGGAGAATTCAGATTTTACAGCACTATACTTTCTATCTATAAATTAGTCTGAGAGAAAAAAATCTAAACATTCATCTAGATCTCAAAACATTGTTCTGATGATAAGAAATTCTTGAAGAGTAAACTTCATGTTCAAATTATTAACATGGACAAATATACAAATGTTTTAGCAAATGAAAACTGCCACAATTATGATGGTTGATAATCACATGGGGCCATTTATTTAAAAGTCTATAAAGAACGAATTATACCTCTCTACATATATATCAAAAAATTCTTCTGTCATCAATTCTCTTAATGTTTCTGTGGTACCAGCAATCCCATTCCAATGAAACAGACATAAATATTTCTTTTTTAAGTGGAGCCTCTACTGTTTCTGATGTCCAAGTTACAGAGGGAAAAATAAATTAGAAAGTCCACAGTAATCTTTTGTGTTTGTTATTTATTAAAAAAAATGAACTGTCACATTCAATTGTTGAAAAATATATAAATAATATAATGAAAAGCAAATATTTGCATTTTGGGAAGTTTCTTGCATTATTAAAGGAAAAAAGTCTCAAATTGGAAAAATATCTACGTAACCGTTATTGAATATTGTATGAATTTAATTATTTAATTATATATTACACTTTTTTTCTTTTTTTTTTTTCTATACACTTTGAGATAAGTACAAAACTTAACATTTATGTCCTTTTCAGGAAGCCACACATTTCATAAAACTCTGTCCTCTTTTATAGCATTCAATACTAATTAAATAATTAACTGTAATATGAATTTTTAAAATCGTGTCTTTCTATATACCATTCAAGCAAAGTCAAGGACAGTTTGAGTGATTTACAACTGTATTATCATAAATGAACTGTACTTTTCATAGTCGGTGAGCAAATAATATTTGCTGAATTAGCTAGTTAACCCTTGGTTTAAAAAAAAAACTGTTACAAAATTTGCATGGGGAATGGGAGGTAGCTGAATGCCGTAAAAAGTTTAGTAAACAATCTATTAAAGTGATAGTTAAAGAACTTTTTATCAGAATGCCCACCTAGTAATACTGTACAAGTCCCTAAAAAACTTAAGACAATGTTTTGATTTGTTTCAAAAATAAAATTTATAACAGTGTGGAGATATGGCACATTTGTACTGTCATGTTCAAAAACATGTGAGAAAAAACCCTATTACATAACTGAAGTGGTCCAGAATAGGTTTTGACACAAGACAAAGTCAGAGCAGAAAAAAAATAAAAGTTATATCTTGCTTTTCCTCAGCATACGACCTCTACAAGAGGTTTATAATTCTCCTCACATTTACAAATTGTCTTTTTAAAAAAATTAAAGCATTATCAATGTACTATTTAAAGATTTGCTACATTGAATTTCCTTGAAATATTAGTGCACCATTTTTATATGATT
>JAQZBX010015776.1:25034-37288 GCA_029593785.1 Cabassous unicinctus
TTAAGGAGGTAGTAGAGATTGAACCCAGGACCTCATACATGGGAAGCAGGCACTCAATCACTGGGCTACATCTGCTCCCCAATGAGAGTTGGTTTTTTCATTTGTTTTTTTTTTTAAGATTTATTTACTTATCCCCCGGCCCCCACCGCCGCTTGTGCTCGCTGTGTCCATTCGCCGTGCATTTTTTTGTGTCTGTTTGTCTCCCTTTGTTGTGTCATCTTGCTGTGCTAGCTCTCTGCCCAGGGTGGGCCGTCAGCAGCAGCTTGCTTTCACCAGGAGGCCTTGGGAACTGAACCCAGGGCCCCCCATATGGTAGATGGCAGCCCAATCACTTGAACCACATCCGCTTCCCGTTTGTTTTTTTGAGAAGGTACCAGAGATCGAACACCGGACCTTATACATGGGGAACAGGCGCTCAACCACTTGAGCTACATCCGCTCCCTCGTTTAATATTTAGACTAAGGTCAAATTTAGTTTTAGAAGAAAACCTTTGCCCAGATTTATAAGTTCCTTGACCAACAGTTTAGCGTTCACCAAATTAAATATGTAAAGTCATCACTCTATTTGAGATTTTTAGAAAGACAACTTAAAATCAACTAACTCTTACAAATTAAATGGACTTTTCCTGAAATGTCACTACTTTTGTAGAGTTAGAGTTGGAGTGTTTTTAATGCAGGAAGAGATACTAAACATTAACTTTTTCATAAAGAAAAACAAAACCCACTAGATAAATCAGGTGTGGGCAACTCCTAATGCTGCTGAACAATTACATTTCCTAAAATTAACCATCTGAAAGATTTCACAACTTCCACTAACAAACTGCTAGGTTTAGTTTAACATGTATTCATGTGTTTAATCAGGTAATATTGATTTTTATTCCTGATATCAAACTTTGTGTCTTAAAAGCATTATATGAATCTTTCATATTCTCTTCTAGAATTACAGGATAGGGAAAAAGGTCAGAAGACATCTATTTTCCCTCCAAATCAGGAATATCCACAATCACTTACCAAAGATATTCAAACCAGATACAACACTACAAATTTACTTAGAATTCAGTGGGATCAATATGCTTGCAGGAGATTGCACTTCTGAATTTCTAGGTCTTTGTTACATAAAGATTACTAAGCTAAATCTTTGAATTTTGAACCTAAGGGCAAGGCTATACATTTATTTCTGGGAAAAAAAAATCTTATTTTAGTTTTTTAACTTAATAGAGACTAAGTCTTGTAGAATTTTAATTTCTCATCCAATATATTAGCTGCATTTTAAAAATACTTAATTCTTAAGCATACATTGTAGATGAAGATTTAAGTCATAGAGTAAATTATTGGTCAGCAGAGATTTAGGAGACAAAGACTTCTGACCTCTTTTCACTTGAACAGTAACAGTTTCTTTATATAGTCAATCACCTACAAAACCACCTAAGTTTACCACTTTTGTCTACATTTCCCTGCCTTGTCTAGCAGCATATCATGAGAGGAGATTATCAAATAACTTGTAAAACTGCACTTATGGCACAGTTTTGTCTATTACAGAAACAAAATTAGTTTGCTATGACTTATACACAGTGAATTGACTTTTGGTGAATCAAAGTTATTCTATGGTTCACAAGTCAAATGTTCCAGGAATTTTTAAGAAAGCATCATCAAGGTCACTGATCTTTTTGGATATCTAATCTTTATTTATTGCTTAATGTAAGCAATGTACTTGTCCCACCTCAAAGCTTTTAGTATCTCTAATTTTCTAGTATCCCTTAAAAATAATATTTCTATGATCATTCTGTAATTTATTTTAATATCTAGGGATATATGCGTTCCTTTGAAAGTGGAAACTTGGACCACCACTCCCTTACTATCTCTCATGTACGTTTTAAATCACTGCTTTATATGTCTGTTTTACAGTTTAGGAAATCATCTCCTTAGTAAGAAAAAAATGGAAGTAAAGTCAAAGTATAGATCTACTTTCTCTTTGTCTATATATTAGCACAATATGGTTCCATCTTGCTCTTGAAAAAGAACACAAATTCTTTTGTTTCATGTAGCAATATTCAAAAGCTTCAGTTTGTTCTGGCCATTTGTGCTTTCCCAATTAACTTTTTCATTATAAATCAATATTCTATCCTGTAAGTACACATCTACATATAGGTCTCAACCTTTATAAACAATGAGGAAAATTAATATAGGATTCGAATGTATTATGGCATTAATTATTATGACATTAATTATTAATATAGGATTCAAATGTATTATTTTGGCTTATGCCAAAAGCTGATATATACCTGTGCTTCTGAATCACATTACATTGCTAAATCATTTCAGCTTGATTCCCAGGCATGACCTCTCCCCCAATTCTGCTTTTTCTATGTTTATGCTTTGATATTATTGATATTTCATACAAAGGTAGAACAAAATTATTTGAGCCCCATCTTTCCATCATCCTTTTATTACTTATCTCATTTTTCTTAGCCATCTTCAATAACATATAATTGAAAACATTGTTTATGGGTTCTTTCAGTTGCCAACTTTTTTCATTTTGCTTTTTAACTAATTTTTGTGCCAGGTGATGTTGTTTCTTTACTATACTGAATAAAAGTAATGTCCCACTTTGCAGTCATTCTATTTGCCTTATAGACCTGTATGGAGATCTAATACAAGTTTTTCTGTCTACTCTTGTTACAATCAAACTCCTACTTGAGAAAAGAAAATGGAAACAAATAACATCTTTTCAAAGATAAACAGTTGGCTTTTCTTTTTAACCTTTATATTCCCAATTAAGATCACTCTAGTCTGAATGTGCCAGTAAAAAATGATGTCTAAGTTACATACCTGAGGCTAGCTGTACAATCAGCAGCTATTTAGTACCATTGGTAGGTTAACATAATTTTTGAAACTGTTCATTTTTTTCATCTTGACAATTTCTCTTCTCGTGAAAAAATGTAGGTATATATCTTAATCCATAATTCAATATCTGGATATAGGAAGTCTAGTCTAAGACATAAACCACCACATTATCAAAGTTTTAAATTGGATAATTACATATGTTTTGCATGTTGGGTGATATTTCATCTGCACAATGAAAAACTGGAAGTTCGGATTTTAAAACTTCCCTTGGCAAAATGATATCTATTATGAAACAGATTTCTAAAACTTAAAAAGCAGGTCTGGTATACATTGCATATTTTCTGACTTGCAACCTAATGTAAAGAAAGGAAACATTAACGATTTCTAACAAAACTATATAGAAAGAAAAAAAAATGTTAGAACAAGGGGTCTTTAGGCCACAATAAGACCCCTTAGTATTACAGAACATAAAACTGGGATAATTTAAGAATTCAGTTAAAGTAGAAAGCAAAATTATTTAAAGCACAAAAGTTGTGCTAAAAAAAAATTTTTTTTTAAATTGCTTTAAAGGGAGGGGAGTGAGAAAGGTGAGAAAAAGCACTACCAGACTCCTTACCCATTGTTGTTGGTGCTGGAGCTTCCTGATGGTATTTTCAGCTTGCTCCAGCTTAGCACTGGCCTCATCACTCTGCTGTTTGATGGTGGCCAACTCCCGTTTTATGAGGTAGTTTTCCTCAGCCTCCTGGGCTCTTGTCACTTGTCCCTTAGGACGTAATTTTTGTGTGCATAAAGCAATTTAAGATAGATTCAAGAAAGACTGCCTTTGTGAGGTTTAGTTATTTACTTTGAAATGTTAAAAAAAAAAAATCACCTCAGAAAATAGAATAGCCTAGATAATTATCAGCTAGAAATTCATTATTCCATCGAATTTTGGAAAACCAAATGAAAATTTATTTGACAATCTTAAGAACAATTCTTCCTTCAGTCAATAAAAATTCAATTCATGCAATATTACTCAGATATACATGCAGGACTAAATTTTCAATGAAAGTGTTAATTTTGCAGAATCCACTGATTGCCATTTGAAATAAATACTTTAAAATAAGGTTAGCTTTAAAACGTGCAAAAGGCTGATTATTTTAATACCTATAAAATAAACCAAGACAACATATGGCTATCAAGAATTAAGTTTATGCCCACATGTACCACTCCAAAAAAATTATTTCTAGAAAAATGCATGTAAAATTGCATGCATTAAAATATGAATTTCTAGGTTTAGAACTTTCCTTAGAAGTAAAGTTAGAGACAATGCTAAAAATACAAAAAAAAAAAAAAATTATACCTGTATCAATCTATCTGCCAAGGAAGCACTTTCCTACAAAAGGAAAAATTCAGATAGAAATATAAGAAAAAGAAATAAAAGTGGTAAAATTAGGAATAAGAAGAAACAAAGCATACCCAAATTCCACCTACCTCTTATTGCTAATTAAAAGGTACATTTAAATTTTAAAACTATTTTTTATTGAATGGATTTTTATTCTTAAACCTTAAGAAAAACTTATCAAAACATGGACAGACTGCTGAAAATCATGTGCTTCTAGAAAAGACGAAACACAAATTCCAAGTGTTTTTACATTACTTAGTGTAAGCAAATATCTTCTTTTTAAAGTAAATCTTTAAATCTTTATTTTTAGAGACAACCACTCTAAATGTCAAATGACTTATATGAAAGGGAGAAGGAATTTGAGTAAGCATTTCCACTTATAAAGTGAGTTAGAAATTTGTACAACAGCAACTTCCAAAGAAGCAAAGCAAGGAAAATATGACATGTGAAATGCACTGCAACAAAAATTAATAAACTCAGCTTAATAAAATCTAGCAATAATTGAGGAAGGTAAACATCCTGGTTATAGATTTTAATTAATACATAAGTATTTATAGAACTCAAAGTGCCAAGGAACACACCTAGGCCACCTAAGGCAGTAAAAAGGTACTTAATTTTGTAGAAACAAAATCCAAATGTACACCTTTCTACAGTACCTTTATCACTGTGAAGATTCAATGAACTAAAAATGCTTTCTCTGTGAAAACGTTTCAATCTAAAGATAAAAGACCATTTAAGAAGATGTATTTATATTTTACTTTTAACTAGGTGTTTAATTAAAAAAGAACAAATAAACAATTAAGCTCAACCTTAGCAGAGGCACCAAAAAAGACTTATCCACAAAGCAACTCTAATAATCTGAGGGAAATATCATGAAAACGCTTTTAGAATTCATACAATGTATCTGCAAACTATTATAAAACAAAAATACATATGTAATAAAGACCCTGTCCTTGTGCAGTGCTACTTAATATCAATACTTTTCAAACAAAAGGAAATTTTGTAAACTATTCATATTTCCATTTATTTATTTCTTGAAGTTTGAACTGTAACCATTTTCAGCAAAGATTTAAGATACTTCGCAATACCATGAGGGGTACTTTTAAACCTATTCCAGTCTCACCTTTGGTAAAAAACGAAAACAAAAGAGTTTGTGAATTTAGATATTTTTCTTTTAATAAAGCAAAACTCTTCAACTACACTTTTATTACTCAATACAATCTTACAGTATCAGAAACAAGACTACATCAGACACAGGACTACAAAAGATACTACATCAAAAGTACAATACAAAAAAATGCAAATTTTCCACATTTGCCCAGTTTCTCTATATGAAAAAAAGGTAACAAGTGAATATCAAAATAACTCTAAGAACCAAAAATTTAAGCACAATTCCCCTGTGTTGAAATCAACATGGTAGTAAATTTTTACATAAGGAATCTGTCACTTGGCCTAAATTTAAACAAATCATGGTCCTTAAAAGAATTATTGCCACATTTAACATGTGGCTAGTAAGGGCAACATTTGAAACTTGTCAGAAAGAATTCCCAACTAGATTAACTATGAAGAACATATTTTCTGGAGATTATACGTAAAGAAGACAAATAATATCAATACATTACTCTAACTTGTTAATGAACTCAGTTACAACTTTAGGCGGAAAGTTCAAGAGTGACTAGTACTAATCACTTTTTAATTAATGACTAGTTAGTTAAGCAGTAAGAGCTAGGCAAGCTAAGCAGTCAATACAACTTAGACATGTGCTGTATTTTTTTTTTTTTGAGGCTTTATTTAAAATACAGAAAAAATACCGCACAATCCATTAAAGTTTGCATAAGTAGTCATTTACTTACTTTTTCTAATGTTTCAATGCGCTGTTTTAAAAGTCTATTTTCTGTGCGTAACCTCTGGAGGGGGAAAGAAAAAGTTTGTTTGCAAGTATTCCTGAGAGGGAAAAATAAATCCTAAATCATAGCCATTAAAATGTACCACCTTTTATAAATAAGGAGAGAGTCGAAGGCATGGTTACATATAATTATCATCTGTCAAATTCTTAGTCTCAGAATAAGAAATATATGGCAAAGGAAATGATCACATTTAACATTCCAGTTGTGACTGAACTTTAAATATAAGCCAAAGTACATGCAGAAATAACCTCTTTCTTTTCTGTATTTATCATAATGACTCATAATCAGTATTTTCTTTTGATTTAAATTTCCCAAGATTCTAACTTGCCTATCTCCTACAAAGCCTATCTAAATAGATAATATTCAAATGTCTGTTGAATGAAGACATAAGAAATCTGAAAAACACATGTCTAAAGGATAATTAAATATCAAGTTAAGTGTCAGTTTAGAAATAGAACAGTCTCCATTTATGATGCCAAGTTGCAAATTTCCTTCCATTCTGAAAATATGAAAGAATTTGTAATTAACTGTTTTCTACTCAAGAAAATTAAAAGTGTCAATTACCAGTATTTTCTCATTGTTCAAAAAGTGATACCACATTTTTTAAAATTTTCACCTAATTGGTCAGTGCCTGACTCTCAAAAACCTGTGAAATTGCTGATATTCAGTATTAAATCCAAACCACTCTACATAAGTTATCCCTTCTGAATGGCAAACTCTAGTTTCAAACTCCTTACCTTTTTGCTCCAATTTGCTCCAGAGCTCAATCCAGCCTTCCTTCAACCCTCCCTTCTTTCAAATTCCTGCTAAAAATGTCTTCCTCAGAAAATTCTTCTGATACAATCCATTATTTTACTAGTCTAGACTTAATATAATTTATATAACATCTAAAGTCTCGTTTTCAAGGAAATGAGAGACTCTATGAATTATTGTATCTTATTACAAAGAGTTATTACAAAGAAAGTTCATGAAATTGGATTTTCTTGTTCTATTCACTAGAATATATATTTAGATGCTTTGAAAGAAACATTACTTTATGTGTGATCCCAGACTACAAAGTAACAGCTTGAGGAAGAGAAAATGTTTCTCATTTCTTGGCTATCCCTACTACATGCCATACAATTGTCTACACAAATAGGTAATTATTAAATGATAAGTCTGAAAATCCAAGAAAACAAATGTTATTCTCAAAATGGTCTCAACATATTTCATCTAAAAAACATGAAACATTTTGTTTAACCTAAAAGACTTAGAAAGCTAAGTTCCAACCAAACAATTCAGTGAAGTAATGTTACAACAGAAATAATTTTAAAATAATAAAATTTAAACTAAAAGCATTCACCTGGATTTCATTCCCTCATCTTTCCTAAACTCATTAAATTTTCTGAAATATACTTTGCTATAAATGAAAACCTAAAGTGATTCCTCACCCAAACATCTACCCAAACGTTTTAACATTACTTTATAAATAAATCACTTTTTCATGTGTGATAACCCACTTCATCATGAATTGATAAATCTAATAGTCTGTTTCGCCATTTCTAAAGATGATTCCGGGGTTACCTATTAAGTTCCAAGTTTTTCCATCTTTTTCTTGGACTAGTATCACAGTATTTTGGTAATTATAGTTGTTACTCCTTTTACTATCTGGGAGAGCTAACTTTTCCCATTCTAAGACTGCCTTATTTGCCCCTCAAATCCCAGCTATTAGTATACTAAAGTAGTTAAGAGATTAGGTTTTAAAGTTAGATTTAGATTCAAATCTTTCCTCTAGAATTAGACCAGTACATGTAATTCAATATCTTAGAATCTCCATTTCCTCATCTAGAAAATTAGAGTAATACCAACAAAGAATAGTGGAAGAATTAATGAGATAGCACAGTGCCCAATATACCAAACTCGATTAATGCTATCCATTGCCGATTATTTTTGAAGTTAGACATGTAAATTATTTTATTATTTTTATCTATTTCTTAGAATTAGTTTTTTTTTTTTAATCGCACTGGAATTTTACAAGGAATTGTTAAAAATATATTTTGCAGGGAAATTCGTATCTTTATGAAACAGTTTTCCATCAAGGAATTTATTGTCTTTCCCTTTATTCATCTTTTAAAAATTTTGTGTGTATAGTTTTCCAGGGTTTATTGTACAAGTTCTATCCAACTCTTTATTGAGATTATTCCTAGATATACTTTTTTAAATGAACCTTTTTCCAAGATATTTTTTTACTGTTTATTGCTGATATATAGGAAAGTTAATGATTAAATTATGTCACTAGACTGAAACCTCATTAATTTTTCAGTATTTTTTAATCACATTTTCTGGAGCTAATGAAAGGAGTGTTTTCTAAACTTTAAGGTGAACCACAAAGGGAAAGATCAATTAGGTATGACTATAGAAAAATGTTATCTTGTACATTAAAAAAAGCAAATAAGAGCCTTTTGTGACCTACCAAATTATGAAAGAGAAAATGAGACTAGCTGTGATTTGGTAAGGTTGTCATGAAATGAGAACTATTGCTAAGAAGAATATACCCTGGAAAAATTATTTTGTAAATTTACTTCCTACACAGCAAAAGTCTTGAAAGTGCTAATATCTTTTAACTCAATAATTCTACATTTTACAACTACTTGTGGAACTACTTCTAGGTGCCAAAAACTTTATATACAAATATGCTCAAAATAGGGGAATCGGAATTTCAAACAACTCACTTTTGCAACTGTCATTGCCTATTCGTTCCAGCTTACTTGCTTTATGAAGTAACCCAACCCCACAATTTTCCTTCTTGTTGAGAAAATCCAGTGACCCCTGTCAACCGTTTATTGTTCTTTATTCCCAATGACCTTTCTTTCCTCTTTACGAATTTTAATTTTCAATCATTATAGACTGTTCCTTGTGTGTATCCTTCTTTGCCCTCTCTCCCTTAGTAGTTAAATCTGCCAGGCAAAACCACTACTGTGGGCCAACTCTCTAACAACTCTTCTGTATGCTAAATATGACTGAAGAAAAACACACCAGGATGTTTATTTAAATTCAAGATTACAAAAATTTAGTTGGGCTCTTAAGGTTACCTAGCAATAATGTATTTCCTTAGTCCATTCTTTCTCCCACCCTTCCAATTTGTTCCTTTTCAAACTAGGAATCCTCTATCCCACAGTCACTCTTTGCTGGTAATCTTGCTTATAATTTCACTGAAAAATCTGAAGCAATCAGAAGGGAACTTCCACAAGCTCTCACAACCACACCCTACACCTTACTTTCATTTTCGCCCCTATATTTTACTTTCTTTCCTGCTATTGTAGGTTATCCATGCAAACAGCCCAAGTTACATCTCCTATATATTTGCTAAATCCCATCCCCTCCAACCACCAGCAATTATATCCTATTATACATCAATCTTGCCTATTTGATTAATACCATAAAAACAGGTGGTAGCAATTTCTCCCACATTTAAAAAAAATTAAAATCACCACCCTCTATAGCTACTGTGCCATTTCTCTCTGTTTATAGCAAAATTACTTGAAAGATATCAACACCGTCTCCAATTTTTTTCCTTCCATTCCAGTCAGGTTCTTTCCCACTAATTTCCTGCTCTTTTCCAGTTTATCCCATGCTGAAAAACCCAGTGGTCGTTTCTCAGTCCTCATCTCACAAAAACTATCTTCAGCATTTGACACTGTAAATTCTCTTTCTTGAAACACTCTTTCTTCTGTCTTCCAGATCACACCCGTCCCTGGTTTTCTCCTACCTTTCTTGGCTGCTTTCTCCTTGTCTTCCTAACCTTTAAATGTTGGCTTACTCTTGAGCTCAATTCTCAAACTCTCTTCTATACTCACTCCCCAGGTAATCTCAACCACTCACGTAGCTTTCAATACCATCTTTGTGACTGCCATATTTATAAACCTGCTCTTTCTGAACTCCAGATGTGAATATTAAAGGGGTGACTTGGACATTTCTGAGGTACTTCATTCTTAAAAATATACAAACTTGAGCTCCTGGTGTTCTCCCCTAAACCAAATCCTCCTGTAGTCGTCCCCATTTCAGATAATGGGACTTTTATTTTTCTTACTACCCAGGCCAAAAAAACTTGATTCCTCTCTCTTTCACACTTCCACATTCAATCTGTCAGCTTTATCTTTAAAATATATTCAGAATCCAATTACTTCTCACCACCCCAATCCAAGTCGCCATCATCTCTAGCCTGTAATATATCATCAGCCTTCTTCTAGTTAATCTCCTGGCTTCTGCTCCTGCTCCTGCATTCTACTCTCAATGCAGCAACCAGAAGGATCCACTGAAAACTTAAGTCAGATCTTGTCTTCCTCTACTGTAACCCCAATGGCTTCCCAACTAGTTAGACTAAAAGTCAAGTCTTTATCATGGTTTAAGACAACCTATGTTATTTGCAAGTTCCTCCATCAAACCCCTCCCACTGTCATGTCTCATCCACAAGGAGCTGGGCACATTCCTGCCCAGGTGTCGCCTATTTTCCAGATGAACATATCTAGCTCCCTTACTTCCTTCTGGTCTTTACTTGGTCAACATTCCTAAATTTTCAACCCAAACACTACCATTTTATATTCCTCTTTCCTGAGGTATTTTTTTCTCATTTTATCTTTTACATTTTATTATTATTTTTTGTATATCATCTGACTTACATACTAAAAACTCCTTGAAGATAGGAATTTATCTGTTCCATAGCCTAGAGCAGTGCTTGGCATAGAGTTGAGCACTGTAAGTATATCTTAAATGAATGAATTACTAAATAAATTATGTGATTATGCCTCCATTGGACATTATTATACAGTAATTAGTTTTTTAATGAAAAGTTTTTAATGGGCATCCTAATTCTTCTTACATCACTCTTAGAAAGCATCACATATGGGCCTTAGAATAACAAATCAGAATTTAAAATTCTTGATTTTCAATATTTTCTAGCAATGTTACCACTGGAATATTATTTGAGTTTTCTAAAGCTTAGTTTCTTCACTGAAGGATAAGGATAAGAACCCTCTAACAAGGCTGTTATAAGAATTAAGGGAGATCATGCAAGGAAATGGCCCATCATATATTAATTATTGAGTAAATGTAAGCACCAATTCTCATAACACCTCATATTGGTTATTAAATTTAATTCCTGGAGGGCTTTGATAATATTTGTCATGTTTTGTTTCTTATGCCAGGCAGTAAATACATGATTTTTATTTTGTTTTTATTATTTTTCAGCATATCTGAAATATTTCATAATTTTTGAAATAGGAAAAAATATTTAACTTCTGACTGCAAAGTAGCCAGAACTCTTAATAACCCTCATTTGTAGGGTTTTAAACCACTATGCTCCAAAGCACAAATACAAATATGGAAATTATATCACCAGTTTGTATGTCTGTCTTAAATAGAGTGGGGAGGGGGAATAAAGGTTTTACTCTTAAAAGATTTGTGGGTTACCCTAATATAAGCTAAAAGTTTAATATTTCTTACCTCCTCACCCTCAACTGGAACATCAATAGATTGGAAGAAGATATTGATAAAGATGTTTCTATTAACAAGAAATTTCACACAGTAAAATGTAAGATTCTCCATATGAAGTCATGTTATCATCAAAACCTTTCTATAACACTTTTAGAGAAGGGATGAATAATAAGTAAAAGTTACATCCTGACCAGGGAGCTCACTGACAGATATAATTCTTCGATTAAAAGGTCACTACCCCAAAGGTCTTAACATTTTATTAAAGCAAAAACAATGGAAAACTTAAACACATTTCAAAATCAAGGGCTGATTTTATACCTCCATATCAAAACATCAAATACTTTAACGATCATTTCATTTGCCTGAGTAAGGGTTGGTACCAGCCTATATTACTGGAGGCTTGAGAGGAGGACCAAGGCAAGAAAGAAAATTCGTTTAACAGAGCCCATTCCCTTGTAAAAGGGACCTACAGGACAGGGACTGTGGGTAAGGAAGCAGTAGTATCCTTTACAGCAAGATGCAATTAAAACCTGGCTAATTAATTGGAAATAAGGTGGCAATCTGATCACCAGATAATTTACCAAGTCTAAGTCAAAATTCAGACACACCTAAACATAAAGTATAAAAAAGTACAACCACTCAAAAAAA
>JAQZBX010015777.1:0-37191 GCA_029593785.1 Cabassous unicinctus
ATTCAGAGCTATAAATTTCCCTCTCAGCACTGCCTTCACTCCAACTCCTAATTTGGGTTGTTGTATTTTCATTTTCCTACACCTCCAGATATTTCCTAATTTCTTTTGTGATTTCCTCTTTAACCTATTGACTGTTAAGAGTATTGTTTAATTTCCACATATTTGTGAAGTTTCCATCTCTCCATCTGTTATTGGTTTTTAGCTTTATTCCATTGTAGTTGGAGAAGATATATTGTATGATTTCAATGTGTTTGAATTTATTCAGACTTCTTTTGTGACCTAAGATATGATCTATCCTAGAGAATGAACCATGTGATCTTGAGAAGAATGTGTATTCTGTTTTTGTTGGGTGCATTGTTCTATATATGTGTGTTAGGTCTAGTTGGTTTACAGCATAATTCATGTCTTCTATTTACTTATTGATCTTCTAAATAGATGTACTATCCATTCCTGAAAGTGATGCATTAAAATCTCCTATTTATGTAGAATCATTAAATTCTCTCTTCAAATCTGTCAATATTTACTCCATATATTTTGGGGCTCTGCTTTTAGGTGCATGTACACTTATAATTGTTACAAATTCTTGTTGAATTGACCCCTGAATCAGTATATAAAGACCATCTTGTCCTTTGCAACTTTTTTTTTAACTTAAATTAGACTTTATCTGATATAGTAATGCTATCCCAGCTGTCCTTTGGTTACTACTTGCTTGGTATATCTTTTTTCTATACTTTCACATTAAAACTACTTATAGTTTTGAATTTAAAAACAAAACAAAACATCATATAGTTGAGTCATGCTTTTTTATGTTTTTGTCTGAAGCATTTAATCTTAATGCATTTAAAGTAATTACTGATAATATAAAACTTTCCTCTACATTTTGCTATTTAGACTTTGTATGTCTTATATCTTTTTTGACCTGCAATTCTTCCATTAATGCCTACATTTATATTTATTTATTTATTTGATTTTTTGTTTACCATATAAGTGACTTTTCTTTTCTGTCTGGATATATTTTTCATCTATTTTCTTTCTGGTTATCATGGGGTTAAAATTTAACATCCTAAATATAGAATACTCCTAATTGGTTTGATACCAAATTGACTTCAATAGTATACACTTACACTTTTCCTATTTCCCTCCATCCCCCCACCCATTTTTGTACTTGTTTCCATTTATTATTATACAGTGTATGTCTAAAACCATAAATTTATTATTACCTTTTATGCATTTGCATTTTAGCACATGTAGGAATTAAGAAGTGGTGTTCTGAAATTTATAATTACCCAAATAATTACCTTTACCACAGGTCTTTATTCTTATGCTGCTTTGAACTGCCATTGCTTGTAGAGCAGGACTAGTGGTGATGAACTCCCTCAGCTTTGTTTATCTGGGAATGTCTTAATTTCTCACTATTTTTGAAAGGAAGTCCCAGTAGATATAAAATTCTTGGTTGGCATTTGTTTTTTTGTTTCTTTTTTTCAGCACTTTAAGTATTTCCATCCAATGTCTTCTTGTTTCCATGGTTTCTAAAGAGAAATCAGCACTTAGTCTAATAGGGAAACTTGGACATAACACACTGCTGTTCTTTTACAGCTTTCAGAATTCTCTCCTTGTCATTGCATTTGATAGTGTGATCAATGTATGACAATAGGTATTTTTCTTTATGTTTATCCTGTTTTGTGTTCTCTGGGATTCTTTGATGTGCATATTCTCATATTTTTCTAAGTTTGGGATGTTCTCTGTCATTATTGCTTTGAATATTCTTTCTGTCCCTTTCTTCCTTATTTCTCCTTTGGGGACTCCCTTAATGTGTATATTGGTCTGTTTGATGGTGTCCCATAGGTGTCTTAAGTTTATTTTCACTTTTAATAATTATTTTTCTTTCTGCTCCTCAGCTTGACCCATTTCAATTTTCTTTTCTTCAAATTCTCTGATTCTTTCTTCTGTCAGCTCCTGTCTACTGAATTTTTCATTTCAGTTATTGTGGCCTTCAACTCCATTAGTTCTGCTTAGTTCCTTTAACTATCTCCTTACTAAGATTCTCATTCATTGTTTTCCAGTTGCTCATTCATTGTTTTCCTGATATCCTTTAGTTCTTTCTCTGTATTTTCCTTCATCTCCTGAATATTTTAGATCATTTTTTTAAACATCTTTGTATATGTCCATGTCTGTTGTTTTTCATGAGCATTTTCTAGATTTTTATCCTTTTCCTTTTGACGGGCCATCATTTCCCGTTTCCTTGTCTTGTACTCTTTTGTTGCACATTGTATATTTTAATATTTTAGAATATCTACTCTGGGATTTATTCCTTGAGATGTCTGTTTCTTGATTTTATAACCAGCTGGTGATACGACAGAGATTTTCTTGAACTTCAGCCCTCCTATCTGGAAGGTCTGCCCAAGGCAAGTGCTGTGTTCAGAGTCCTCCTTGTCATTTCTGGGCCTGTGTTTTGTCCTGGGCTTGTGCTTTTTAATTATTTTGGAGTTCCTTTGCTTAGAGAGGTTTGAATACCTCCTCTATTTCTCAGGAGACAGACATCCCTCTCTGGTTTTTGAAGCAGTCAAGCCTTTGCCCCAAGCTCTCAGTCTATAGTTTCTTTAATTGTCCCAAGCTGATTTTGACTGGAGGGGTCCACACCAGAAAGATTTCCCAAGTCAGTCTTTCCTAGCTGTAACAGGACCAGGGACCCATGAAGGGGGTGCAGACTGGCTCCAAAGTGTCCCATGTAGAGAATCAGGATGGGCACCAGGAGTTTCTTCCACAGCTCCCCAAAGGTGAGCTTCATGACCTGTCCAGCAAATGCAGACCTTGAATTTGTCCCTTGCTGCCTTAAGAAAGCATACCATCATTAAGTCTCCTGCACCACCACATTTGTCTGAGGTGGGTTGGAGCAATGGCCTCAGAGCCAGGCCCCCAGTGATACAAAGTCACTAATCAAAAGCCAAGCCCACCCATGATCTTGCAAAGAAGATTTTCACATTCTTTTCTGTCATTAGTGTGCTAGCCAATAGCTGGCCCCCATGGCTGCCTGCCATGAGAGTGGGGCATGGACACCCGTAAACACAGTCATAAGAAAGCAATAGCTAGTCTTTCCTGCAATTTTAAAGCCTTTTCCTTCCACTCCTTCCTGGATACTGTACAGTATTATACTGGGTTCTGGAGTTTCAAAATAATTGCTTCAGATAATTCCTGCCTGTTTTATAGTTGTTTTGTTGGAAGAACCATATACTCAAGATAGCTATTTTCTCACAATCTGCCATTTTCCCACAATCTCCACTGAAATTTCACTTTTATTCCATGTTTTCTGAGTGCTTTTATCAGCACTGGTGCTGGATTTTGTTAAATGCCTTATATGCATGTATTGAAATAATTGTGTGTTTGTATTTTTCCCTCTTCATTCTATTTATGTGGTTTATTACATTAAAGGATTTTCATATGTTGAACTATCCCTGCATTCTTGGTATAAATTCCAGTTGGTCATCGAATATAATCATTTTAATATGCTGCAGGATTTGGTTTGTGGGGATTTTGTTAAAAATGTTTGCATCAATGTTAATTTGGGAAATTGACCTGTAATTTTATTTTCTTCTGATGTGTTTACAAGATTTTTGTATCAGAGTAATTTTGGTCTCATAGAATAAAATAGGACGTATCCCCTCCTCCCGCTTAAATTCTCTGGAAGATTTTGAGAAGGATTGGTGTTAATTCTTTTTTAAATACTTGATAATATTCACCAGTGAAAGTTTCTGGTTCTGGACTTTTCTTTGGCGGAATGCTTTAGATTATTGATTTAATTTTTTACAGTTATAGATTTGTTTGAGGTTTTCTATTTTATTCTTCAGCCAGTTTAGGTAACATGTGTTTCCAGGAAGTTTTCAATTTGGTCTAGATTATCTAATTTGCTAGAATATGCTTGTTTATGATATTCTTTTATAATCCTTTTTATTTCTGTAAGGTCAATCATGATGCCATCATTTTCATTTCTGATTTTACTTATTGTGTCCTTTTTTTTTTTTTTGTCAGTCTAGCTAAAGGTTTGTCAATTTTATTAATTTTTCCAAGTACCAAATTTTAATTTGTTTAATTCACTGCATTGTTTTTCTATTCTTTATTTAATCTCCACTCTTAATTTCTTATTATGCCTTTCCTTCTGCTAATTTGTGTTTTCTTTCCCCTTCATTTTCTAGTTCCTCAAGATGTGAAGCTAAGTTATTGATTTGATATCTGTTTTTATTTTTAATATAGGGTATACATTTATCCTGGAACACTTCCTTGGCTATTTTATTCATCTCTAAGCATTTTCCGTTTTCTTTTGTGATTTCTTCTTTGACCCATTGGATGTATAAGTGTGCTGTTTATTTTCCACAAATTTGTAAAATTTCCAGTTTTCCTTCTGCTATTGATTCCTGGCTTCATTTTATAGTGATAGGAGAAGTAAATTTGCATGATTTCACTCTTTTTAAATTCCATGAGACTATTCTTATGCACTAACATAAGATCTATCTTTGAGAACGATCCTTGGGCACTTAAAAATAATGTGTATTGTGTTGTTGTTGGGTGAAGTATTCTATTTATGTCTATTAAATCTAGTTTGTTTACAGAGTTGCTCATGTCCTTTATTTCCTTGTTGATCTTCTATCTAGATGGTCTAACCAGTATTGAAAGTGGTGTATTGAAATCTTCAGCTATTAATGTAAAACTATTTCTCCTTTTAATTCTGTCAATTTTTGTTTCACATATTTTTTGCCTGTTCTTAGGTGCATATGGGTTGCTAACTGTTGTATCTTCTTATTAAATTGAAACATTTATCAATACATAATGCCATTCTTTTTCTCCTGTAACAATTTTTGACCTGAAGTCTGTTTGTTTTCTGATATTAGTATAGCTATCCCAACTCTCTTTAAGTTACTATTTTCATGGGCTATTTTTCCATCCTTTCATTTAAATTTGTTTGTGTTCTTTGATCTAAGATGAGTCTCTTGTAAACAGCAAATAGTTTTTCCAGCTTCCTTTTTATCCATTTTCCAATCATTGTTTTTTGCTTGGATTTTAATACATTTACATTTATGGTAATTACTGATAAAACTATACTAAGTGCTACCATTTTGACAATTTTTTCTCTGCCTTATACCCTTTTTGTTCCTCTTTTCCCTCATAACTGACTTCATTTTTGTTCAGATGATCTTTTGTACTGAGCCATTTTGCATCCTTTCTTATTTCCTTTTGGGTAGATATTAAGATATTTTCTTTGTGGTTACCTTGGGGATTGCTTTAACTATTAAATCTGTTATGTTTAGATTTTATTGATTCCTACTTAACTTCAATAGGCTGCACATACTCTATTCCTATATCCCTCTGTCCCTCTCCCCTTTACATTGTTCTTGTCACAAATTGCATCTTTATGCTCAATAAAAAAGGTTTATGATGTTTTATGTACATTTGAATTTTAAGCCATATAAGAAATAAAAGGTGGTTTCACAAATAAAATATTCAATAATACCACCATAATACAATAGTACAGTTTATCATTTTTTAGTTTGTTAATCTTCTTGGATTTGTATTTTATATCTTTCATCAGATTTTGAAAGTTTTCAGCCATTATTTTTTCAAAAAAATTTTCTTCCCTTTCCTTCTCTCTTCTCATTCTGGGACTCTTACAATGCAATATGGTATGCTTGGTGGTGTCCCACAATTTCCTCAGTGTTCATCCATTTTAATTCATCCTTTTTTTCTTTCTCAGACTGGATAATTTCAACTGTCTAATCTTCAAGTTCATTGATTCTTCTTTCTGCCTCTTCCAATCTGCTGTAGAACCCCTCTATTGATTTTTTTATTTCAGTTATTGTACTTTTTTGTTTCATAATTTAAAATTGATTATTCCTTATAATTTTTGTTTGATTATTGAAATTCACATTTTGTTCATATTTTGTTCTCCTAATTTCCTTTAGTTCTATGTCCACATTTTCATTTAGTTCATTGATCCTATTTAAGAGAGTTGATCTAAAATCTTGCTTAGTATTTCTAGTGATTTGGCTTTCTCCAGGATAGCTTTTGTCAATTTTTTCTTCTATGACTGGGCCATACATTCCTGCTTCCTTGCAGCTTTTGTAATTTTTTGCTGTTGTTGAGAACTGAACCTTCTGAATATTTTGCTGCAATCACTCTGGAAATCCTGAAATCAGTTTGCCAGAACAAAGAGAAAAAGAAAGGAAAAATGAAAGGAAGTAAAGCAAGCAAGAGAGAGAGAGAGAGAAAAGGAAAAAAACTAACAACAGAACACCCACACAAAAGAAAAATAATGTGCACTGACACTCCAAGTCTTTCAGTATATGCTTGGGGGAAGCCAGAAGCTGCTTCTGTTAAAGCCAAACCTGAGGCCTACTTCTGCACTGGCACCACAGAGATCTATCCACCAGTTCAAAAAATAAAAAATAAATGAAAGAAGAAAACTAAATCAAGCAAGGTGCACTGGATCCTTAGTCCTGGCAGATGCTAGTGTGAAACCAGAAGCTGCTGCTTGCTTAAGAGGGCTGAAACTGAGGTTAGCATTGGCACTGATCTCTCAAGCATCTACCAGACCAAGAATCCCATACAACAACAACAACAAAAATAAAAATTTTAAAAATAAAATAATATAAAATCAGCCAAAATGTCCTGGTAGATACTGGTAGAAGGCTGGAAACCTGCTGCTTAGAGGTCCCAAACCATGGCCAGCATGCATTCTGTTTCTTCAGCAATCCACCAGATCAGAAAATACAAAAAAGAAAAAGAAAGATAGCAACACCTAGAAAGGTTCACTGGCTCTTCACATCCCTTTAAACATTGGTATGAGATCAGAAGCCATGCCTCCAAGAGGGCTGAAACCAAGGCAGCATCCGTGCTAATCCCTTAGTGAATCCACCATTCCAGGAAACAATACTCCAAGGAATAGCAACAACATAAGGTCCACTGGCTCTTTACATCCTGGTGAATGCTGGTGGAAGGGCAGAAACCATCGCTAGCAAAAAGGGCCTAAATGAAGGCCAGCATCCACACTGGGATCCCCCAGACTGACTTTGACCTCCAACCCAATATTTAGAGGGTGAGGTTCCTTCTATCCCCTGTCTCTAGCCAGTCACTCTGCAAATGCAGGCCATGCTTCCATAGCTACTGCCATTTCCACAACACCTTCTTGGGGGCTGATGAAAGGGAGCTTGTGGCTGGTTAGTGTTCACCCTCAATTACAACATCTGAACCCTTGCAGCCTCTCCTTTTGTCCAGCAACTTGTGGATGTTCTAAATGTTTAGTCTTGTTCTAGGATCACCACCTAGCTGATTCCAATCTCTTTTTCCAGCTCAATCATTATTCTGGTGGTGATCTGTGGAATTTCTTACTCTGCCATTTTGCAACTCTAAATTTACTACTTTTTATATTTCTATTCTATGTAAATTTAGTTTAAACAGTTGCTTACTTCTATTTTGAGGATGTAACCTTCTATTTCTAAATTCCCTGGAAATGAAACACTACGCAAATGAATGTGTGGGCCTGAATCAACACAAATGTGCTATTTAGGTTACCTGTTAGTAACATAAAAATCACCAAGAAAATGGCATTCATTTAAATTATTTTATGTACTAGAAAGTACTAATATACCAATTCAAATGGTTGAGAAAACAAGAGATAAATTTTTCCCTTTCCAACCATACCCACTAGTGCCTTTTTTCTTACTTGTTCTGATGTACAGTATTATAGGCAGGGATGGACTCTCAGTAAGCTAATGAAGCTATTCCTTTAACATATTTCAAGGAATTTTTTAGTCATTGGTGTCAGAATGACAAGTGGTATGTTAACAAATAATGATAGTTAAATCAGAGAAACATTAAAATTCATATATATGCATATATATACACCACACCTATTTACTTTTTAGTTAAGTCATACAGATGTAAATTCAATTGACATACACATCAAAAATCAGCATCATCTTTCTTGCACAAACATGTCCATAATGCAATCTATAACCTTGAATTGAAGCAAGAATTTAAAGATACTTGTTAACTACCTCGATTAAAATATTTCTTGATTGTTGTGATACCCCCAAACTTCTATATGTCAATTCCTCAAAAGTAATTTAAAAATTATTATTTTGATGAGTTGTTTTTACCAATACATCTGGACATTCATAGAAATATTAACTTTAATTTAAATATGCTTGTGTATATGTTAGTTTAATTTAATTTTACAATTACAATAACAAGCACAAATTACATAATTATCTTTGGAAAAAGGCAGTTAAACCATTGGGCACAGATATTCACAGTAATGCTGCAGAGTAGCCTAATAACCTTAAATGTACAGTAAGTTGTAGACATCAGTCACTGTGGTTTAGAGATTGATAAAAGATAGTCCATCGATTAAACCAATTTGTCAGTTAAGGAAGTGTCCTTTAACAGTTTTCTACAGTACTTTTGAAAATATTGAATGTCAAATAATGTTATATATCAAAAGATTGAGATGGTATACTGAAGTTGTCATATGTGCTATCACTACAGTACTTAATCTGAGTCCATAACATAAACTAGTTTATTTGCCTCTTTTACTTGAAATTAATAAATATAGTAGCTTTACCTTGAGTTTTTATAGTATATTCATAAAGTATAATACTTTTCACTGATGTTTATATGTGTTTCCATATTTTAGAGACGCATTTACATTTGATTTTGAAGTACAGCTTGCTGCTGGATAAATTATTTTCTCATCTTCTATATGCATAAGGAAAGAATCACTGGATAAAGAATGAATTAAAAGATGAATGAATCACTGACCTCACAAAGCCCTTACCTATATAAAGCCTTAATATATGTCTAAATACAATGGAACTAATAAGTCTACATGTATAGAGAAATATAATGAACCATAGCCATTAATTAGTTCTTTAAAAGTAATGATAAATAATGAATACATGCATTTATGTCTATATAGTTGTTCATGATAAATTAAGCAATGGCATATCCTGTAGTCAATGGAGCATGATGTTTAGTGAGCTGAAGAGGGTCAATTTATCATTTTTTTCTATGTCTATTTTTATGGTTTCCTTACAAGAAGGAAAGAAAAAATAACTTCCAATATCTGAAAATTCCTCCTTATATAGATGAGAAAACTGAAGGCCAAAAAGATTTAAGATTCATTTGGAGTCACATATTGAGAAATAATTAGAACTCATATATTTCCAAATGCTCTCTCTCTCTCTCTGGAAATAAAATGTTTGAAAAATAATTGTTAAGAATCCATTCTATATCAGAGGCTCTCACCAAACACTATCCAAAGCTTGAATGGTTTCAAGTGCCTTTCTGAATGTTTTCTGATGTCTTTCTGGGATTCTTTGTAATAAAAGACTGACCCTAGTTCTGAACTTTTGGAGAAAATGTGATATGATAGATTAGCAATGTCTGCCACTGGCTAAAGGATGAGAGAAAACTTTGTCAGTCCCTGAAAACCTGATCCCAGCTGTGTTGGTTTTCTAGTTCTGCTGTAACAAATAAACACAAACTTAATGACTTAAAATAATGCCCATTTATTACCTCACAACTCTGTAAATCAGGAATTCTGGGTACAGCATAGCATAGCTAGGGCCTTTGCTTAGAATTTTCACAACTAAAATCAAGGTGTCAGCATGGCTATATTCCTTTCAGGTTGTTGGTAGCATTCCATACCTTGTGTTGATCCCCATTTCCTTACTGGCTGTTATCTAGGAACCCTTCTCAACTCATTAAAGCCACTTAAATTCCTTGTCACATTACCCCTTCATTTTCAAGCCATCAATGCTGTGTCTAGTTCTTCTCATACTTGAATCTCTGACTTCTTCTCCTGCCTCATCTCTTCTGCCTCATGCCAGAGATAGGCTGTTACTCATAACGGCTCATGTAATTAAACTGGGCTCAGCCAGATAATCCAGGATAATCTTGGTTTCAAGATCAGCAACCTTAAACAACTGCAAAATACCTTTTGCCATGTAACATAACATATGCACCGGCTCCAGGGATTAAACTGTGGACATCTTTGGGGGGCCCAAGATTCTCCTTTCTGTCTACAACACCTTTAATAAAGTCAGGTGGTTGTTTGGAAATCAAAGCTCACATTTTCCAGTCATGCTTATTTATTAATGACGTTTATATGTCAGACAGCAGAGAAAACATTTTAATCCATAAGTATGCAAAGTAGAGCACTTCAATTCATACATTTTAAGAACTATTATGTAGGATATTATAATCAAAACCTTAATCTCTTAAGTATGGTGATGATGGCATAATCTTCAAAAACTATTAAACTGGAAGAAATAATAAATTCATTAAATGGAAAAGTCATAATCCAAAATTGTCACGATTGGTTCAATTGATGTACTGAGTTTAATTAGTGAATTTTAAAGGAAAAAAGGAAAGAAATAATATTAATAGTAGTTGCCTCAGATAAAAAGGCTGATAAATATCCATGACTTTAAATGACCAGCTTTTTAAATATCCTATTTGCATTGAATTTTAAATATCACACTTCGATAGGAATGAAGAGCAACTTTCAAAACAGAGCATCTGACTTGTTTAGGAAGACTTGGTATTAAGGCATGTAGATAATGATTGAATCAACTGAAGAAGAAAAGTATAAGGAACAGACAAAGTTCTATTTACAAGTATCTAAGAGTATCCTGAAGGCAAAAGAAGGATTGGACTTTTGCTGAGTGATTTTAAAGGAAAGAACACTGACTAATTAGGTGGAAGTAACAGGGTAGTAAATCTTTGCCTCAGATAATAAGAACTCCATTACCAATGGGAGCTGCTCCACACTGAAAAAGTTACCCTAGCGTGGGATTTTTCAGAAAATGTTCTAGTAGAACCGAATGTGTATACTGAGATGATATTGCAGAGCAGTGCTTCTCAAGCTTTTAATGAACATTCCAACACCTAGGTAATTTAGAAAGAAATGCAGATTCTGATTCAATAGGTCTAGAGTGGGGTCTAAGAGTCCTAATTTATAACAAGGTCCAGGTGATGCCAATTGCTGCTGATTCTTTACCACACTTTGAGCAGTGATTAAGGGTTCTTTACATCCCTGTTGCTTTATTAAACCCGGCTGAGCATACCAGGAATGCAGTTGCTTTCCTGGTAAGAGAATTTCTAACCTCCTTCTCACTTTGGCAAGAGAAACAGGCAAACAGTTAAAGTGAAGAATCAGTCAGATAAAGTGAGATAAACTTCCTTAAAGAGGAAGAAATCTGGCACCCTGTACATACGTGTTTCTCTATACCCTATATAATTCCCCTTAGAGTGAGGTTTTGACAGCTCAGAAATTTTTTTTGTAGTATCATTTCGTTTTATGTGTAACTGCTCCTGGGCCTTATTTAGTATGTTTGAAGTGAAATCCTTAACTGAGTTATTTGCATTTGGGTCATGCTTAAATGCCAAATGAATTTTGGTAAATTGCATGTGGCAGGTGAGAAGCTGAAACATTATTCAACTTCCACAGGCTTTTGTTGTGATTTTATTCCTTTTGTGGTCTAACTGTAAGTGAAGGCCTTTAAAGTTTCAGCCACTTACCTATAAAACAGAAGCAAGGCAGCTGTATTATACAAATCTTGTTGACATGAATGTCTATGCACTCTACCTTCATTAGCAAATGGATTCTAAAACATATTTAGTTTGACCAAATTAAACCTTGTCTCTAAAGATGCAGTATAGTTTCTAATGCATTGAGAAAGTTCCCCTCAAAGATGGAATTACCTCTACATGATTGATTACAGTTACTTAGATAAAGATTTTCAAATACTTTTCAAAACTGGACTTGAAATAGATGTAACTAATTATCCTCCCTTCCTACATTCTAAGACTTCAAGTTACAGTGAAAATTGTTATAATTAATAAAGTTCAATTTTCAATTGCTAATACTAAGAACTCTACTAAAATTCAAAGACTCTTCAATCATTTCCAGAGAGCTAAGAAGAAAAAAAAGAAAATAATAAAAATACTAAGAAAAACACTAAGATATGTTCTAATTCTTGACAGCCGTTGCTAATGCACCTACTATTTATTAGAGAGTGAAAGTATGGCATAAAATAATGAATTTCTTCCAGATTATATAGGAAATAATGATAAATTAGAGAAAGGAGATGGGTTTCAAGCTTTATGTAGTGACTAATGGAAATAATTCTCTTATTTTTGGGTGATGAAAGACGAAGTGATCTTAAGAAAACTGAGGTATACAGACATAATTTATCATGTTGGTACGAAATAAAAGCATGTTTCCTTTGCATTCATATGTCAATGATTGAAAAATCAATTCCTATAAAGAGTTTCTTGTTATCTATCTTCCTGTTTGCTTTAGAAGTAGACTGTCACAAAACCATTTTAGAAGAATAACTTTAATGCCGGTCTAGCTCTCAAAGGCCCAAGATGATCCATCAAAAGTGGATTCTGTCAGAGAAGAAATTTAAGTTTTAAATAGTTGTAAAAATTAAATTTCTACCAAACCCATCCAGTGTGGATAGGGAAAGGGATAGTCTAATTGGTTTGGTGTCATTGAAACACACGTAAGTCTATGCTGCTGTAAATGTACATATGGACTATTTGAAGATGTCTTTAACATGCCAGTCCTTATGTGACAGCACAGTGTTTGTGGCTGAGGGTGGACTATTTAGGATCTTGATGATTTGTAGCAGAAAAATGGGTAGACTAAAGGGATATGGAGGGAAGCGGGTGTGGCTCAATCAATAGAGCCCCCGTTTACCATGTGTGAGGCCCCGGGTTCGCTTCCCGGGGCCTCCTTGTGAGGGCAGGCCAGCCCGCGTGGCGCGGTGGGCTGATGCAGCGGGACCTCACAGCAAGGGGGAGATAAGCAGACACGGAGAAAACACACAGCGAATGGACACAGCAAGCACAAGCAGCAAGGGGGTGGGGATAAATAAATAAATAAATAAATCTTTAAAAAAAAGAGAGAGATATGGAGAAAGCTAGAACAATATATGAAAACAGTAAAATAATTTAATATTAATGAACTAATTAATTAACTAGCTAATTATCTGACTCAAACTAAATGAATGAATATATAGATAGATAGATATTTGGGGTAAGTCACTGTACTTCTCTAGACTTCTTTCATTTGTTCTCTGTAAGAGATGATAATTTATCCACATGTAACTCCCTGGATGATTTTGCTAGTGAATTAGGACATGTAAGTACCTTGAGAGAGCTTGAACTTCTGAAGGCAAAGAAAATAGATGAAAAAATACAGCTCACTTGATAAAAGTAAATCATTCCCATCACTTTTTGAGTGTTACTGTTTGGTAGGATTAGTATTGGGTTGTTCTATTCAGCATGGACAGTGTGATGGTTAGCCTAATCTGTCAATTCAGCCAGCTAATGGTGGCCAGTTGTTTGGTCAAGAAGGCACTGGGCTAATTGCAATACAAGGGCATTTCATGGACTTTAATCATAAGTGAATTGATTGCATAGATGTCTGGTAAAATCTATGAGATGGCCATCAGTAATGTATGACTTCACATCCAATCAGTTGAAAGACTTAAAAGGAAAAGTGATTTCAGCCTGCAGAGAGAGAATTCCTATGTCTAATTAGGACAGCTAGCATGTCCTAGGAACTCATCAAAGATCTTCATCGGAGCCCCTGGTTTGCAGCCTGCCCTACAGAATTCGGATGTGTGAATCTCCACAGTTGCGTGGCTCTCTTTCCCTAGAGAACCCTGACTAATACAAAGAGTGCTTCAGATAATAGTATACTGCTCACCAGCCTATCAAATTCAGACGGAAATATTTCATGCAATGCCCTATTCTCTTAAATAACATTAATTTTTACATTTCCACTAAAGCCTAGATAATATACGCACATGCAGAAAACATTTCCTTAGCCACGTAGTCCAAAAGAATTTGTTGCACAAAAGTTATTTTTAAAAATGACTGTAATTCTTAACAAATTACTGTAAATAAAGTTTTTAAAACACAGTTTTAAATTATTACCTACATCTTCAGTGGCTCACATTTGAAGTGCCATTATAGCTTTAGATTTTTTAAAAAGTGCATCCACCAACTGTTAAGCTTCTACTCCCAGGCAATTTCAAGCTCCTCTGTGTGGAATGATAGTGATGGAATGATAGTGATTAAAGACCCTTAGTCTGACATGATACTCAAGTTCATTAGCCTCAAGTTCTCTTAAATTTCTAAATCACTTTGAAGGTAGAATTAAAGTCTCTTTTAAATAAAATTTCCTCTAAATTGTAAAGTTCTATTATGTGCAGAACTTAGAGAAGTAACATTCAACACTTCTGTAAGTAGGAAACTGTATTGTTTTGGAATATGAGGTTCTTCCTTCAAGAAATCATTCTGCCATTATTAAGTATTACAGTCATGAAAAATCATTTGCTGTCTCTGCATATCAGTTTTCTTTATAAAAATATATCAATATTGTAATATATTATATTAAATTAAATAATGAATGCCACATAGTTATTATTAAATAATATAAAATGTTCCTGGTTTGCAATCATTTTATAATATACAACTTCCCTTGATGCTAATGATCAACAGTATTAATGAGTGTTTACTATGAGCCAAACATTCTCTATCTCCAGAATATAATCTATAAAATGATACTGGAAAAATCATTAGTATAAGTTGATAAGATAATGCCTCACATACTATCAAGTGTCTAAGAAATGTACTTGTAACTATTAGGAATAACTAGACAAAAGAGAATTCTATTTTGATAAGAGAACATAGAGGAGAAATGCTTAGCAGAATAGATGTAGATACTTTGTATTGAAGACTCTAAAGATAAGAAATTGAGGCAAAGAAACCCTAAGCTTTAAAATAAATCTAATAAAGTATAAAATATATACAATTTTAGCTTTTTCGTGTAGCTGAACCAACAAACATAGAAGGCATAGAAGGTAGCTATTGTACTAACTGGGTTAATTGATTCTGATAATCAAAGTATAATTGGGTTGCAACTCCACAGTGGTAGCAAGGAGGATGACGCCTGGAATTTATAAGATTCACTGGTTATATCTTAGTACTCTTATGACCAAATAATAATTGTTAATGAAAACTACAGACTTCCACATGCTGTATCCAACCCTCACTGCCACTGCCCACCCCCCGCATTTTTAAGGTTTTTGGCCATCTTTGGAGTTTTAAAATGAAAAGCTCTGTAATTTTCTCAGCCAAGTGGTTGAATCCTGCAATATTCTAGAGTGACCAGTGGGATAGATAGCTAAGAGGACATGGCTAAAGCCAAACTGGGGCAGGCATAGGTGGCATCACTACACTGATTTAGAAGGCTCAGAGATAAAAGGCATGGCAAAATGGCAGTTTTCCCAATTGACTCACTCTAGCAAAATCAGAAAAAAATTTCTGCCTTCAAGATCAAATTCCACTTGGTTGAGACTGAGTTGAGTGAAGAAAGTATTGTGAAGATAAGCTATTCAGAGTTTAAGAGTAGCTAGAATCATTAAAAGTCCTAGCTTGGAGGCTCTAAGTCATGTAGTGACAAGAAACAGAGTCCTCAGGTGGGATGGTTATGTGCATTATGTTATAGGACCTGGGTTTGTTATCCCTTTGGAATTTCCTTTACAAATCATCTGAGAATTGACTGCCCCTTCCTTCTATTAAATAGTTGTAGGCCACTTTTCTCCTGTAACTTTGGAAGTCATACCACACTACATGTCACCAAAGTGGTTGTGGTTGCCTCTAGGCCATGGGCAGGCAGTGGTGACCTGGATATCTCTTACAGATCAATGGTCTTGACAGATCTGAGAGCAGCCAGACTTCTTTACAGCAGCAAAACTAGTCCGGTGCTTGCATGGCAAGCCTAAACTTAGTGGGATGAAGCAGAGGCTTTCTCCCCACTGTGACTGGAGTGCATTTATACACGAGCAATTTTTCTGCACATTTCTCTTCAATCCAAAAAAGGCCATTTTTTATGCTGAGTAACAAAGACCACTGCGTTACACCCGTTCCAGCACTGGATGCAATCTCTCCTCCACCATTTTCTACACCAGACCTGCTTTGCACCACAGGGGACTCCTTACCCCTGTACAATGACATCATAACCACCACCAGCCAGAAGATACAACCAACTTTGCTGATTGTCACAAGCAGGACCTTGGGTCCATTGGCACTGTCAATGATGGTAAGCCATTTCTTGGGAAGAGGAAACATGTCCACAAATCTGCTTGGCCTGTGAAAGTGGTACTTCAAAGGAGTCCCTATGCATTTGGAGTCCATGAGCCAATGGGATATGCAAAGACACTTAAACATTTCAGGGCTGGTTTCTCTGTTCATTTCCAATTCTGGTGCTTAGGAACAGGGACCCATGCCAATTCCCAAGGACAAAAAGCCCCACCTTTAAGGAAGGAGCAGGCCTGATCTTGATGCCCATTAAGGGGCAACCCTAGGTTTTTCATTTTTCTTGCTTTTATTCCTTTTTTTGTTGGCCTTATGCTGGGTTTGTTTATAAAGAAGTATTTTGTTTAACTAAATGTTAAAAATGGAAAATTCCATACATAAATCTAAAAAAAAAAAAAAAAAAAAGATAGGGACACTAATTACAGCATTCCATGATGATTTGGGTTATCCCACAGGAAGATGAAAAAAACAAACAAATGGCAGTCTACTGAGGTGTTGGAAGAGGTAAGGATAACATGAAATGGGTGGTAAAAGAAAGAAGCTCTTGTGATCTAATTCAGACTCATTCTCTGCTAGAGATGAAGAAATGTAACAGCTATGCTTTATGTTATTGTTACTATCATTAATTTATTTTTAATATTTTCTCTGCCATCTTTTATGGATTGTGCTTGTGGGAACTCACTTTACAATTTAAATTCCAGCTGGAAGTATAATGGGATTGATGTCATTCCATCAAGAATGTGGCTAATGGGACTTTATGTTTTTCCTGTTTTTCTCATGAGACTTTGTGTAATCGTCTTCTTCCAACCAAATGCTAAGAATGGACACTGAATGGCAAAAGAGGTTGTGCGAGTTATTGTCTGTTTATGCTCCATATTTATTTATCTCCCACCAAATATTGGAATCCTGCTATCATCTGGCTTCCAGATAGCCATTACTAGAGACTGGCAGGATATCAGAGGTAGAGGAATATTAGTGTATTGATCCTCATACCTTGCCCTGCCATTCACTTCCTACCTTACTGTGGGTCTGATAGTAATTGTGTTGTAAGGTACTGCCTTCTGTGGCACGGCTTCTTTCACATAATTTCTCTCCTGACTGCTGGAACCCTGTTTCTTTCATTTCATTTTTAAGTCTAGATATAGTAATGTCATTATGATGCTGATTGCCACTCTTCCCATCACTTGTTAGTTCTCTTTGTTCACATATTAAGTTAGTGATTTACTCTAACCCTTACCTTTGCTTCCATATTAGTAGTCCCTTCATAAAATGACTTCAGATAAAAACTTTGAGTTTGCCCTCTCTTTCCTGCTGGGTATCTGACTACTACACCAATCAATAAAGATTCTCCTCAACTCATGTATTCTTGCTAATATTATTATTTCCCTTACCCTTTGTCCACTTACTTCCACATAGATTCAAATTTGCTCATAGTACAGGCTTGAGAGGAGGCCTGTACTATTGATTAGACTGTGCTATTGAAAAGACTGCATAATAAAATTGTGCTATTGATAAGACTGCATAATACAATGTTATTTAAATAAACACAAGAACAAGAAAAATAAATAAATAAACACCCTTAAGAAAATAATTACCAAAAAAAGAAAAGAATTACAGAAAATTCTGTGGTTAAATTTTCAAATGTTGAAAAATGAAAATGAATCCAGGATTCTTGGTACCATCGACAATAGAGTATAAAAAAATAGGTTATAGACAATAGAATTGCTTAGTTCTGGTGGGTATTTTCCTTTCTCAGAGGATTTTCTCTCCTAAAATATCCTTCTGTTTATGTTGCTGAACAGGGTCATGGAGCTGCTTCAATCTCTCTAATGCATAGACTCACATATAATTAGTGTTGGAAAGGATCTTAGTAGCACCCAGTCCAGCTTACTCAGGTGGTGGATGAAGAAACCAAGGTCAAGAGTTATGAACTTGGCCAAGTTCCCACAGCTAATGAGCAGCAAGGCCAGGTGTGTGTCCCTGACTCCCAATGCAACAATGACAACCACAGGAGAACAGGCATATGCTTGACAATAAATTTCCACATAACAAAAGTGTTTTCAATAGCTAGCTAGATAGCTAGATACCTAGAGTTTTAGTTTGCTAAGCTGCTCAAAGAAGATACCAAGAAATGCATTGGCTCTAAACAATGGGAATTTATCAGCTTACAAGCTTACAGTTTTGAAGCTGAGAAAACTGTCCAAATCAAGGCCTCATTAGGTGATGCTTTCTTCCCAAAGACTGGCTGCCAGCAATCCTGAGCTCTTCTGTCACATGGCAAGGCACATGGTGATATCTGCTGTTCTCCCCATTTTCTTCCAGATTTCATTGTTTTCAGGTTCTAGCTTCCATGGTTTTCTCTCTCTTCCTGTCTGAATTTCATTCTTTCATAAAGGACAACAGTAAAAGGATTAAGACCCACATGGGTCATGCCTTAATTGAAGTATTCTAATCAAAAGGTCTGGCTCACGATAGTTTTACAGCCACAGGGATGGATTAGCTTTTAGAACATGATTTTCTGGGGTGCATACAGTTACAATTCACCAAAGATAGATTGATAGAAAAAGTGTATAGTATTTGTGTGTGGTGTTTGTGGGTATATAGACACACCCACATACTCACACTTACACATTGTACCACACAGGCATACACAAACATACACACATACATGACAAGTGGCAAATTTATAGATCAATTATTAGGTTTATAAGTTGTGATAACAATAAAGAGTCCTATGAAAATATAGAATAATAGATATGAAGATACAGAGATAGATGTTCTTCTAGAATTAGGTAGTTTTCTAGTGTTGGAGGACTGGTTTGATTAAAGAGTAAGACTTCTGAGAATGAATGTTTAGCCTACTACTAATTACTGCATCCATGACAATATTTTTCCAAAGATCAGAGAAACAACATGTAGCCTTGGCTCTGATGAGACCATTAGTCTCTGCCATTCTTAGAGCCTTCTGATTGGTTTCAGCATGAGTAAATGAGACAACTGTGAATGGCTTGAAGGGAACTACAACTCATTAATTACTTCTCTTCCCAGATGATAGGGAATGACTTCAGATTCTAATAGAACTCTTACAGATCCCACCTAGAATATGCTTGGGAGAATTTTTCAGAGAAAAGCAGTTTTGTTTCAATGACACTAATAGACTCCCTGGCATCTGTCAGGACAGAAGACAGCTTAGGGAAATGAGTTCAGAGAAAAGCACAGAATACTGAGGAAAAGCAATGGTAAATGACTTTGCTAGAGGCTCAAGTTAGTTACATATTGTTTCTGAGGAGCCAGATATCAAAAAAGAAAACTTAAAATGTGTAACAGCTTTATACCTTAGACCTTACCTTGCTTATTGGATAAAAAAATAAAACCTGAAAACTTGGGATTCACCACATCAATTTAGGTACAATTAAAGGCAGAGAAAAAAGAGTAAAATTAATAGTAAAGTTTTCACACCTGCCTTCGGCAGCAGCCTGTAACTCCTTGCTTTTATGGTTGGTGTTATAAGGTGATGGAGCCTAACCCTTGAAAAGGACATAGAAGAGATATTCAGGAAATTCATTGAAGGAATGATTACCCAATTGGAAGGCTGACATCACATTCATCACACACTAATAACAAAATAGTACTCACCTCTGGACGGATCTCTGCAAGATCTCCCATCAACAGTACTATCATTCAACAGTGTATAATAAATGATTTGGATAAATAATTCAGTTTCCTCTCTTCCCACTCCCATCCATCATTCCACAGTCTCAGAATAAATAATAGACCAGTTTTATTATTTATTTATTTACTTATTCATTCATTCATTTACTTTTCTTATATAATTAAGTGGATTAAATGAGATAGAAGAGGTCATTCAAAGTTGTAGAGAAGTAGAATTATTTCACTTTCCTTTCCAATAGGATCTGTTTCTTGACTCTGTGTTAACTACCTGTGACTTGATGCTGAAGTTATCACTCAAGACAGGTGTATAGTAATTGTAGGTGCATTGCAGTTAAAGTAAATAATTTTTAAAAAATCTGTTGTCAGGAACAAAAACATCTGTTTGTACTCTAGATAGAATAGCTTTACTTCCTTGTATTTCACTTACTTTCTGTTCAATGAAAATCATCACCTCCTATGATAAATTTCCAAGTTTATTAAAGAGAAAAAGACACTGGGGAAAATCTCCTCAAATAAATGTATTTTCAAAGAAGTGATATAGCAGAAATAGAGAAATATGCTATACAGAAACTTTAATTCACCATTAATTTTTCTATCATACTACATAATACTGTATTTTCTTGCTCTTTAAATATATATATATTCATCAATTTATTTTTTAATTTAAACTTTATTTCAAATTCAAAAGGAAAAATAACATACAAGAGGCAGCTCAATAAGTAATGGAAATATTACCCCTAAAATTTCTGTCCAGGCACTTTTATCTTGTCTAATCCCAACAACTATCTCAGAAAGAAACACAGATGAACACAGATTAGTTAAATGACATATTCAAGGTCTCCTTATTAATGAAGAAAATGAAAAAGAGAAAAAAATACTTAACCATATTCATGTCTCACAAAACCAAACCCCACATTCTTTTTTTTTACTTTAAGCACTAATATAGTACCTTCTTTGATTTTGCTACAAAAACATTACAATATTATTGTTAACTATAGTCTATAAATTACATTAGTTATATTTTCCCCATGTATTACCACATTTTTAACAGCCTGTAGTAGAACATTCCTGTTTTTATATTATTAACTACAATACTCATCTACTTCCAAAATCATTGTTTTACATTCCCAATATTATCCTCCAGCCATCCTGCAACTAACATTAATCTTCCTAGACTACTATTTTCAGCCACAATCACATTCATAAATCAACAGTGTTTGTTACATTCCTTTTAATATGTTACCATCAAGCCTAACTATTATCACTTATTTACATTTTACCTTTTTAAACATTCTACATACATCCAGCACCTTCTCCACCTTCTCATCCCAGATTTCATCTCCCACCGACCTACACTCCATAGTCCAACTCCTTAAGTCTACTCATTGTATTTAGCTCATTATCAGTAAGAACATTCAATATTTGGCCTTTTCTGTTTGGCTTATTTCATTCAACATAATATCCTCAAGATTCCTTCAGGTTGTCATGTTCTTTCCCAACTGATTTCTTCTTACAACTGAGTAATATTCCATAGCATGAATATACCACATCTTGTTTATTCATTCATCAGTTGACAGATATTTAGGTTGTTTTCATCTTTAACAATTATGAATAATGCAGCTATGAACATCAGTGTGCAAATATCTGTTCCTGCCCTTGCTTTCAGTTCTTCTGAATATCTTTCTAGTAATGGGATTGCTGGATCACATGGCAGTTCTAGATTTAGTTTCCTGAGTAACCACCATATCGTCTTCCACAGAGTTGCACAATTTTACAGTCCCACCAACAGCAAAGGAGTGTTCCTATTTCTCCCCATCCTCTCTAGCACTTGAAGTTTTCTGTTTTTTTAATGGCTATTCTGTATGGTGTGAGATGATCACATTGTAGTTTTGATCTGCATTTTGCTGATAGCTAGTGATGTTGAATATCTTTTCATGTGTCTTTTGGCCATTTGTATCTCCACTTTGGAAAAATGTCTGTTCAATTCTTTTGCTCATTTTTTAATGGAGTTGCTTGTCATTTTGTTGTGAAGTTGTGTGATCTCTTTATATAACACGGAGATCAAACCCTTATCAGATACATGGTTTCTGAAGTCTTTTTCCTTTTGAGCAGGTTGCATTTCTACTTTCTTGACAAAGTCTTTTGAAGAACAAACATATTTAAGTATGAGCCAGTCCTATTTATCTATTTTTTTTTTCTTTTGTTGCTTGCACTTTGGATGTAAAGTCCAAGAAACCACCATGAAGCACACGATCTTGAAGATGTTTCCCTACATTTTCTTCTAAGAATTTTATGGTTCTAGTTTTTATATTTAGGTCTTTGTTCCATTTGAAATTAATATTTGTATAAAGTATGAAATAAGGGTCCCCCTTCTTTCTTTTAGATATGTATCTCTAGGTTTTCCAGCACCATTTATTGAATAGGCTATTCTAACCCAGCTGAGTGGGTTTGACAGCCTTGTCAAAAATTACTTGACCATAGACGTTGAAAGTCTATTTCCAAAATCTTGAGTTGATTCTTTTGGTCAATCTGTCTCTCCATATGCTATTTTTATATCATGTAGCTGGATGATGTATTTTAAAGTCTGGAAGTGAGAGATCTCCAACATTGTACTTCATTTTTAAGATATTTTTGTCTACTTGGGGGTGGTTACTCTTCCAGATAAATTTGATAATTGGCTTTTCCAATTCTACAAAGAAATATATTGGAATTTTTTATGGTGATTATATTAAATCTGTAGATAAGTTTGGCTAGAATTGACATGTTAATGATATTTAGTCTTCCAACCCATGAACATGGAATATCCTTCCATTTATTTAGATCATCATTGGTTTCTTTAAGCAATGTTTATACTTTTCTGAATACAGGTCCTTTATGTCTTTGGTTAAATTTATTCCTAAATATTTTATTCCTTTATTCAATATTGTAAATAGAATTTTCTTCTGACTTCCTCCTCAGATTGCTCATTAGTAGTATATAGAAATATTATTGATTTTTGTGTATTAATCTTGTATCCTGCCACATTGCTGAAATTGTCTATAAGTTTCAATAGTTTTATTGTGGACTTTTCCAGATTTTCTAAGTATAGGATCATATCAATGAATAATGAAAGTTTAACTTCTTTCTGTATTTGGGTGCCTTTAATTTATTTTTCCTGCCTAATTGCTCTAGCTAGAACTTCTAGCACAATATTGAATAACAGTGGGGAGACTGTGTATCCTTGTCTTGTTCCCAGTATTAGTGGCTTTCTGTCTTTCACCATTAAATACAATATTAACTGTGGGTTATCATATTGAGAAGGTTTCCTTCTATTCTTATCTTTCAGAATATTTTTTATCAAAAAAGGATGCTGTATTTTGTCAAATGTCTTTTCTGCATCAATTGAAATGATCATGTGGTTTTTCTTGTTCAATTTATTAATGTGGTGTGTTACACTGATTGATTTTCTTATGTTGAACCACACTTGCATATCTAGTATAAAGCCCACTTGATCATGATATGTAATTTTTTATGTGTTTTTGGATTCGGTTAGCAAGTATTTTGTTGGGGATTTTTGCAACCATATTCAATAAGGAAATTGGTCTGTAATTTTCTTTTTTGTTAATAGCTTTATTTGGCTTTGGTATTAGAGTGATGTTAACTTCATAGAATGAGTTTGGTTGAATTCCTTCCTGTTCAAATTTTTTGAAGTTTTTGAGCAAGATTGGAATTAGAGCTTCTTTAAATGATTGGTAGAATTCAGCTGTGAAGCCATCTAGTCCTGGACTTTTCATTTTGGGGAGGTTTTTGATGACTGTTTCAATTTCTTTACTTGTGAATGGTTGAGGTCTTTATTTCTTCCAGGGTTAGTGTGATTTGTTCATGTGTTTCCAGAAATTTTTCCATTTCATCAATGTTGCCTGTTTGTTTTGTTAGCATGCAGTTGTTCATAGTATCCTCTTATGATCTTATATTTCTGCTGGGTCAGTGGTAATGTCACCCTTTGCATTTTTAATTTTATTTATTTGCATCTTCTCTCTTTTTTCTTTTTCAATGTAGCTAAGGGTTTATTGATTTTGTTGATCTTCTCAAAGAACCAAATTTTAGTTCTGTTAATTTTCTCTATTATTTTTCTCTCTTTCATTTATTTCTGCTTTTATCTTTATTATTTCTTTCTTTCTGCTTCCTTTGAGATTGTTTGCTATTCATTTTCTAATTCTTCCAGATGTGCAGTTAGGTCTTTGATTTCAGCTATTTCTTCTTTTTTTAAATACAAGCATTGAGGGCTATAAATTTCCCTCTCAGCACTGCCTTTGCTGTATCCCATATGTTTTGGTATGTTTTTTTCTCATTTTTATTTGTCTTGAGATATTTATTGATTTCTCTTGTAATTTTTTTCTTTAACCCACTGATTATTTAAAGAGTGTATTGTTTAATCTCCATATATTTGTGGATTTCCCCTTTTTCTTCCTGTTATTAATTTCCAACTTAATTTCATTATAATCAGAGAAAGCATTTTGTATAATTTCAAAGTTTTAAAATTTATTGAGATCTGACTTATGTCCCAACATATATTCTATTCCAGAGAAAGATCCATGAGCACTTGAGACAAATGTATATCCTGCTGTTTTTGAGTATAATGCTATATAAATGTCTATTAAATCTAGGTCATTTATCATATTATTCAAGTTCTCAGTTATCCTATTTATCCTCTGTCCAGGTATTCTATCTAATGCTGAGAATGGAGTATTGAATTCTCCAACTATTACTGTAGAGTTATTAATTTCTTCCTTCAGTTTTGACAGTTTGTATCTTGTGTATTTTTGGGCACCCATGTTAGGTGTATAAATATTTATTATTGTTATTTATTCCTGGTGAATTGACCCTTTTATTAATATACAGCAATCTATTTGATGCCTTATAACAGTTTTACAATTAAAATCTATTTTATCTGATATTAGTATCACTACACCCACTCATTTTTATTGCTATTAGTATGGAGTATCTTTTTCCAACATTTCTCTTTCAGCCTGATTGTGTCCTTGCATCTAAAGTGAGTTTCTTGTAGACAGCAAATAGATAATTCACATGTTTTTTTTTTAAGCCATCCATTTTCTCAATCTATGTCTTTTAAATGGGGAGTTCAAAACATTAACATTTTTAGCTTTCAGTGTTACTACCATAAAGGTATTTCTTACTTTTTCCATTGTATCCCTTGGCTTTCTGTTGTCATATCTTACTACTCTCTGTCTTTTAACCCTTTCAATTTCTCTTACTTATGGTATTCATTCTTACACTCTTCTCTTGGGCTCTCTACCTCTTCTTTTCCTATAAGGCTATAACACACCCTTTAATATCTCTTGTAGATTTGGTCTCTTGGTAACATAAACTTTCAGTTTTTGTTTGCCTGTAAAGACTTTAAACTCATCTTCATTTCTGAAGAATAGTTTTGCCGGATAAAGAATTCTTGACTGGCAGTTTTTCTCTTTCTGTACCTTAAATATATTGTACCACTGCCTTCTGGCCTCCATGGTTTCTAAACAGAGATTAGCACTTAGCCTTATTAAAGGACCATTCTAAGTAATACATTGCTTTTCTATTGCTGCTCTTAAAATCCTCTCTTTATCTTTGGTCTTTGACAATATGAATAGTAGATGTCTCAGAGAAGCTCTATTAGGATTTATTCTGTTTGGGATGCTTTACCCTTCTTGAATATTTATATTCATGTCTTTCAAAAGGGTTGAGAATTTTTCAGTCAGTATTTCCTCAAATATTCATTCTAACCCTTTTCTGTTCTCTTCTCCTTCTGGGGCACCTATAATACATGTATTTTTGCATTTCATGTTTTCATTCAGTTCCCTGAGACTCTTTACAATTCTTTGCATTCTTGCCTCTGTCTCTTTTCCTATCTTTTCAATTTCAAATATCCTATCTTTAGATTCACTTATTCATTCATCTAACACTTCAAATCTGCTGTTATATGTCTCTAATGTATTTTTAAGCTCATCCATTGTGATCTTCATTCCCATAAGCTCTATTTCTTTCTTTTTTTTTTTTCATGCTTTCAAATTGTTCCTTTTGCTCACATAATGTCACCATAATATCCTTTATCTCTTTAGTCATATTTTCCCTCATTTCCTTAAATTGGTTAAGGAGGTTTGGTTTTTGACCTTCATTTATTAGTTGTCTTAAATCCTGAGTCTGATCTGGAGTCTTGGCTTGTTCCTCTGATTGGGCCATATCTTCCTGTTTTTTACTATAGGTTAACTTTTGTTGATACATAGGCATCTGCTTATGTTGATGGTTTTGCTCTGTTGATCAATTTCTCTGTCTTGCCTAGTGGTTTTATTTCAAGGCTCTTCTTTGATTTTTAGCTTAATTTTTTTCTACAACTTTAATATTGGCCTGTTTAAGTAGTCAAAACTGTGGCAAGGAGCCACTAATGGGGGCAGACCAGGTCTGCTGTGCCTGGGAAAGAATCCCGGAGAGACCAGTTTGTCTGCCTTCACTTTCTCCGCTGGCTAGCAAAGGGTACTCCTCGGCAAACCCTTCGACGGAGATAAATCTTTCAATTTCCACTACCTCTTCTGAGCTAGAAATTATGGTAGTTACATTTGCAGAAGAGAAATACAGTCAGCCCTCTGCCGCATCCTCCCTCATCCATGGTAAGTATCTGTCCTTTGTCCTCTCCATTGACGGCTAAGCTGCAGGTTTTAGGGAGGCTGTTCACCTCAGGGGTGGGGGATGGGTAGGTTTCCCAGCCACAGGCATATCAACCTATTGTTTTCCCTTTGGCCTCTCTAACTCTGCATCCCCAGTCCCTCCTGCACAATGTGTGTAGCACTTTCCTGATCTTCAAGTGTTCTCAAAGCAGCTCCCTCAGAATACTTCTATGCCTCTTCCCCTATTTTGCAAGAAAATTGCACCCTGTATGTATATTCATCAATTTAATAATTATTTTACAATATTCTAACTACCACTGTAGTCTGTTCAGTTGCTGGACCACAGACTTTCATTGTGTAATAGTCTTTCTAACAATTTCTCAAGATTTGACTCTGATGCTCACAAAATTGCTACATCCTGGAAGAAAATTACTAATAATAGTAGTAGTAATCCATGATCTTAGTAAAAGAGAACAGATAAATCCAATATAATTCAGGGTGGGGAATGAAGTAGGTTTTAATTAAATCTATAATGTTTTATCTTTTAAAACTGATGGTAGATGTATGGATTGTTTATATATTATTAAATATTCTTTGTATGCAAATATTACAAGATAAAAAATAAATTCAAAGAAATATAGCATGGATTTCAGTGTATCACTAGTGCAGGGGTTCTTAACCTTTTTGGTTCCATGGACCCCTTTGCCAGTCAGGTAAAAACCATGGACCCCTTCTCAGAATGTAGTGGCAGATAGTTTTATGGCACTCAACATCAGCACATCTTGAAATTAAATTTTAGGATTATTCAAAATCATGCTTTGTATTTTTAAATATTTTTGTTATAGTTGCATTGATTATAACTATGTGGAATGAAATTTTTGACATCTATAACTTGTGCCAACCCTGGGATTTATCCTCACAAAATGGCGCCCTGTACTTCAAAAGATCAAAACACTGCTCAGGAGATATACTTCTGCTTGTTACCTATTCTCTGTTGCCAGATAGTTGACCAACTACATCGCACAATAGTTTGTACACAGCAGGACTGTGATCACATGTGAACTAGCATCAGTACTAACAACTACCATAATTTTGAAGAATGGATGAGCATAAGCAATTTTTTGAGATATGCAACAACTGTAATATGATATGAAATGAATACTACTGTTCTATATTGAATGCATTCATAAGTGAAAGAAATGCTAGATTTCAGTTGAGGTCAGAGAAAATAAAGATAATAATTTAATTTTTTCAATTCAAGCTCATAGGCCTCCTGAAATCTTTCTATGGACCCCCAAGGGGTCTTCTGGTTAAGAATCCCCGCCCTAGTAGTATGATACCATAATTTAAAAATGATACATAAGTATTTTAATTATTACTTAAATGAAATGAAAATATGATTAAGACGTGGAGGTCAATATTATGCATTAAGGATAGAAGAAAATACTTTGCTTATCTCATATGAATGGATTGTTAAGGCTATGGAAAAATTTCCAAGGACAGATTCACAGAAATATTTAAAGGACCTGTACTTCAAAGACCTTAAGTGCACAATGATAACATGCACTGGGATACTGGTTGACAATGTAGACCGAGGTGGATAGAGGCACAGGAAGAGACTGAATTTTATTTTTTCTCATATAATACAAGAGTAGATCAAAAGAAATGTATATGTGTTAATGTGTAAATAAATTAAAACAGGAATCTATTTTAAGGGAACCTACCACGGATTGTTGGGGTCCACAGAGGCCTCCAGGAAGAAGCAATACAGGAATATCAACTTAAGTCGTATATAGGAGTATTCCGTGCAGAGGAAATGTCCCTGAATGCAGGCACAAGGGAGTATGGAACATTCAGGAAAATACATCGCAGTCTTCCCAACTAGATCGCAGACTTTTCCTTATTCTTTCACATTGCCTGGCATAGGGTTAATTCTCAATGAATTGAAATACACTAAACTTGTTTAACCAGTCATTGCTCTGCATCCAATAACTCAATATCTAATGTGCTCAGTAAAGTGTGACACATTGTATGAAAGTATTGAAGATGGAGAAAGAATGGGGGGAGAGACAAAAAAGGAGGAAGGAATAAGAAAGGAAAAGAGAATACGGGATAGAAAGAGAAAAAAATATATATTGCAGGCATATTCCTTGAGTTTTATCCATACATATTCTTCATAAATATTACTTTCTCTTAATAATTGTATATTCTTTGTCCTAGCAGGGACATTAAATCATCTCCTTATACCAAGTTGATTGATAGACATCATGAAGATGAATAAATGAATATTAAAATAATTTTATCATCTTTTTATTTTCAGGAATTCTCTGACAATCCTTTCCATGGACAGGGAATATACACTCCTGAAGATCCTGAGAGTGATGTTCCTTGCTCATTCAACAACTCATTTTTATCAAAAACACTAAATGGAATGTTTTATCTAACCAAAAAACTACCTGTGCAAACCAAACCTATATCTCCTACCAAGCTCATGATAAAAGAGAAGAATTTCTTAACAGGTACTGAAGAAGTGCTGAATGTGATTTAAAATGCAGTAGGCTAACTTGTAATTAAATATTTTAAACAAGTCTTTCTTTGTTGCTCAATTGGTGTGACCCCTGGTCCCTCTCCCTGCCCCTGTACCAATTGAGTGAGTTGGTAAGTGAGTTTATGCATTCCAAAATTAAAGTCTAATCAAGTGGCATCATATGTCATAGAAGACCAATGATATGGAGCATGTTAAATCATTTATCACCTACAAAATGAAAACTGGGCTGTATCACTTTCTACCCTTTGTCAGTAATAAGAGACACTGTAGTTGTTGAGCCTATTTGGATTTTGGAAGCAATAATCCCTAAATTGGTGTGCTACTCCAATTAATTTACCTAATAACCCTAAAGTTGTCATACCTGAATAGAAGTCAGAGCAAGAGAAAATTCTTCCATAAAATTTTTAATTCAAGCCTTTCCATATTTGGCAAATAGCTCTTCACCTGGTGAATGAAACACTGAGGAAAGGCAAGCTAAATTATCTTCCCATTTTGGCTCTTATCACTAAGAGCCTATGATTGTATTTTCTTCAATGTCTATTCTCACTTTTTCAATATTCTTCTTAGGCCATTCCCCCACTCTCTGGTGCTCCCATATACATAAATATCCTCAAGTGTCTAAATTTTATATTTCATTAAAAAAACCATAGTATTCCTTTATTTTCATTTTTTACCCATTTTCCCCAGGGCTTGTTTTTGGAGGTTTGTTTTTATGACTAGACCTTTCTAAATGAAGTAGCTAGGAATAAACAGAGCAAAGGAATGTCATTAGACAAGAGTCTGGCCACTCAAAGTCACCTTCCATTTAAGAATCAATAATTGACCCTGAAAAAAACAACAGGAAAAAGAATTTTCATTTTTGTATTTTAACCTGATTTCATTCATTCAGTAAACATCTAATGGGTACTTCCTATACATGTTTAAGACCCTGGATAAAGGCTAACTTTATATTCTGCATGTGTTTAAAGTAAAAGGAATAGCTAATTCATGTTACGCCTTTTGATGTCTATTAATTATACATCTACACAAATATTTTACGATGATAACCACAATTGCTATTATGAATTATTTCACTCAATGAAGATGACAATCCATTAGGAGTTTACTTCCTTTTAGTGAACTCAACATCAGAGTCTTTGAGTTAGGTTGTTACTCTGTCAATCTTCACCAATTTGTAGATTAAGACATTTTTTCCAGCTATCTTCATGTTACTAATTTACATTTCATGTCAGAATCCATGTAAATTAAAAATAAAATAGAAAAAGAAGCAAACACAAGGTAGATATGAGTAATTGCTATGTAGATAGATTAACATATAGATTATATTGATTTAAAGGGAATTTAAATATTGGGAATTAAATCATTAGTAGATTATGTTGGTATTTAACATCCCTATACCAAATATAAATAATAAATGACACCTTAGCTCAGATAAAGAGAGCTCCCTGGATCACTGAGACTGTATTTGACTAAATTCTCATTTGTTGTGTCATAGTATGTGTGGGTATTTAGGAGGATAGGAACAATTTCTGTTTCAGACATGTTTAACATGTAGCTGTCATGACTATTGTAGGTGACATGAGCCACTGGGTCACAAAATGACCAATTATTGAGGAAAATGTAAGCTTATAAAGAATATAGTTACAAGGAATTCATATGATGGATTTTAATTAAACTGATTTCATAAAACTAAATTCTTAATTGAAGCATCAACTTTGATTTAATGTTACACCACAGTATTTAAAGTGAAGATATTTTTCAATTTTATCGACCTGCCCGTCTGCCTATTTATTTATCTATTGCAATATAATTCTGGGGTCGGACTGTATGACTTTGAATACTGACTCCATCAATTTCATATTAGCTTTTTTATGTTGGGAAAATCAGTTAGCCTCATTGTGCCTTAGTATAAGCATCAGTAAAATTGAATAGCAGTAACTACATTCTAGTGTTGATGTGAAGATTAAATGAATTGATATGTGCGAAGCTTGGAATAATGCCTGACACAACTGCACATCATATAGGGTTTGCCAAATTCACAGAATGCTGCTATTTGTTGTGCTTGCCTCATTAATTTCCTCAGCACTCAGACTCCTTTGATCTCAATCAGGCTCTGTACCTTCTTAACTTTGAAGAATAATCAGAGGTAAAAAGTGATGAGAGGGACAGATATGGGTGTGGCTTCATTGAGGGATGCTTTACTGACAAGGTGACAAATGGGTAATGACTCCAGTGAAGTGAGGATATAAGTTAGGTTGCTCTGGGAGAGAAGTATTCCAGGCAGGAATTCAAGTATAAAGCCCCAGGCAGAAGCAGCTTGTAGCAGAAAAGAAAGAGCCAGGAGGACAGTGTGTTTGGATCTTGATGAGTAGAGGACAGAATGAAAAGACATGATGCCAAAGAAGGTCAGAGACCCAATTATAAATGAACCTTCTCAGGTGTTCTGAAGACTGGATTTTATTTTAAATCAGATGACAGGCCACTGGATTGTTTCTTGCAAGGGAGTTCCATGATCTGATATTTAGAGAGGCACAGTAGTATGGGCTCAGACTCCCTGGTTTTGAATCCCAGCTTTGCTACTTGCCATTTGTGTGACTTAACTTCTCTTTGCTTCAGTTTCCTCATCTATAGAGGAGGGAAGTGACATAAATTATTGCATTGTGCTGTAGTAAGATTTGGGTGTATTAATATGCATGATGTGCTTAGAAATGTTCCTGGCACATAGCAACATTTGAGTGTTATCTATAATTCTTAGAAGTAGCCATGATTGCTTATTTTAGAAGCATAACTCCAGTCATTGTGGCTGGAGAGCAGTGAACTGTTAGTCGCTAGAAAAGAGATCAAAGAAATATCCACAAGCCAAATCTTACAGGACCTTGTGTCTACCTTGGGGACGAGTTTGGACTCTTAAGTAGTTGAGAGCGTCTGGAAGAATAAAAGCAAAGAGTGGCATTATCTGATTTTTCACATTCTTCTGTTCTCCACCCCTTATTGAAGATTTAAGTCAGTGTTCCGACTAAGAATTGCCCATATACGTGACGCTTAACTTCCCGAGGTTTAAATGAGAATCACTTGTGGAATTTTGTTTTTTTCTTAAGGGATCAAATCAGAACTTCTCTCCTGAATTTCAGCCCAGCTGAACTTTTTAATCCTTCTTGTGGATACAGAAGGGCCTGAAGCAAACATTATACCGTATTCAAGAAATCATCCAAATTCAGGTCTTTTAATGATTTACCCAAGAGCTAGCTCTTTGCCAACTGTCATTGTATAATCCCTTTTATAACCATTGATATTGGCCCAACTTGTTACTTCTCAATTCTCTTTGAATTAGACGAAGGCAAACATTTAGCTCCTGAAGCTTATTCCTCCGGTCAGAAAAGTTATCTGAAACTTGGTAATAAGCAAAGAGATTACTGGGTGTTTTTTTCAGTGTAGTTCTGGGTTTGCAACTTTGCATTTATGATTGAGCTACTTTGCAATTGTGTAAGAACAGATATTAACTTGTAGATTTTTGTTAGGTAGAGATGTAAATAATTTTTGTTCGTTGGAGCAGATTACCTCAGAGATTACAGTTTATGGCCCTGCGAGACATTAAACAGATTTGTATATAAACCAATACTCTTAATTAACATTTCTTTGTTAAATAGTCTCTACATGTTTAGTTTCTCTAGTGCTCTTTGAAATGGACACAAAATATTAATGGTTCTTTACTTAATTAATGAGTTCAATAAAATCTTTTTAACGTGTTCAATTTACATTGCATGAGTGCAATGATTTTTAACTTTTAAAAATTTTACTGTAATATTCCTCAAATATTAAAGTAAAATTTTCATCATCAAGGCTGTAGTTTCTTCTTCTCTACTCCAACAGACATCTTAACATGCATGCAATTCTTTAAAAAATGTCAAATTCAATGCCCCTTATTTTGAAGGTGAAATAAAATCACAGTTCGTAATGATTTACAAAAGCAAAACAATCAAACAAAAAAGAAATAGAAAGAAACCAGAGTTTCCAAAAAGGGCCATTGCTATGGGGATCTCATTACAGACACCCTGTATTAAGGCCAGCTAGATGATAATTATTATTTTCAGCCATCAGTTACCACCTTCAATATTACTTTACATTCAGACAGGAAGAGAACATAAAGCCCATTAGGTTGCCAATTCCCAACTTGTTGGCATAGTCTGGCATGCTGTTTGCTATGTAAGAGACAGGCCAGGAGTGGGGTATGAATCAACTTTGCTTCAATATTGCCTGAAAAGCTGTCTGTACTGGGAGATAAATAAAACTTCTTTTGTAAAGAGCTTGTGAGTCCAATCCACTCATTCCTTGAAGCAGGACAAATTTGTATAGCAAGTTAAAACTCATATAGAGGGAAAATACAAGGAAGAATAATAATTATATAGGCAGTATAGAATTATAAGGCAGTGATTCTTAAAACTGAGTGTGCGTGGGTTCATTATGAGTCAACAATAAAAATGCAGCTTACTAGGATCAAGTTCCAGAAAATCTCTTTTAGTAAATCTAGGATGTGACCCCCAAATCTATATTTATAATACTAACCTCTGATTAGTTGGATGAAGGTGGTATATCTAAAACTTCAGTGCTAGCATAGAAAAGACAACACTGGTTTTCTCATTTGGATCTCAATTCTACTTTAATGTGAACTTGAATAACAGCTAAATTCTTCAGGTGTATAACATGAATATTATGGATAGTCTAAATACATACACATATAGATACATATACCCACATGCATGCATGTATATATATTCACATATATTTAATTAATTAAAACTGACCTATCCATATTTCAAATCCTTGTAACATTCTGATAAATGTAGCTCTTCTCTCATTGCTTTTATATTCAGCATCTTTAATCTTGGGATATTCATTAATACTTCCATCTGGGATATTCTAGTGACTTGGAGAGTAAGAATAAAGTGTTAACAGTCATATATCCTTAAATTGAGAAATATGAATCTCTAACATGCACCATTCTTCTGAACATCCTTCTCCATTCATCACACACTTACCCTCTATTGCCATTGGCATATGAGCCTGAGTCCTTTAAATAAGTCAGTTCATTATTATTGTGGATACATCTGACCTTTTTTTTTTTTTTTACTTGAAAAGGAATTGGCATACACGCACACATACACACTCATATGCGTACACACGCAACATAGTCTACTAAAATAGATTCTTTTTGCGTGTAACACTTTATGGTGAGTATAACTAATACTGCTGATTTATAAATGTGACTGTGGCTGAAAGGGGTAATTAGTGGGCGCAAATGCCAATTGAAAGGAAACTAGAGAATAATCTAGGGAATATATATCACAGTGATTTCGGTGGGGGATGAAGATTGTGGTTAATAATACAAATATAAGAATGCTCTTTTTCTACAAAGTGCTAAGAATATGATGATAAACGGGAAAATTACAACTAAGTAACTTACAGACAATAGTTAACAGTTATATTGAAATATTTTGCAGCAAAGGCAGGAAGATATTCAGTTCTAGGGGACAACAATATTGGGACATCAGGGAATATGGGATTTTTCCTTTTGGAGTAATGAAAACGTTCTAAATTGACTGAACTGGTGACAGCACAACTCTATGATGAAAATGAAAGCCACTGAGTATACAGTTTGAATGGATTATACAAAGCATGGAGCTGTGGTTAACAGGAAAAATATGAGAATGTTCTCTCATGAATGATTATAAATATATAACACTAATACAAGATATTAATAGTCGATTTGGTTGGGGGAAAAATACACCATATGTAAGATATGAGCTGTAGTTAGTAGTATTATTTTGACAATGCTCTTTCATTGTTTGTAACAAATGTTTCACAATCATGCAAGGTGTTGGTGGTGGGGTGATGTTTGGGAGTCTTCTATGATGATATACATGTTTGCTTTGTAAATTCACAACTTACTATACACTTATTGTTTATATATGTCCATGTATAAATAATATATTATTTATATTATGAATGAAATTTTATTTAAAAAATAAAAAAATACCACACATGCCAAAATAGGCCTTTGATTACATCATACAAAAAATGTTTTTGCACCCAGAAAATCGGTTTAAAACAAAGCAAAGGAAAACCAAAAAAAAATCCACTTCTCTGTTTTCTTATATATATTTAAATGAACAGGACATTAAATCTTAAACTAGACTGGATTATATACAGAACATAGCTGTACCTATTATGTCATTGACCATGTCTTTTAATTTAATCCTTTTAGAACAGTGGTGAGAAACTGCATTTTCATGTTATTTATCTCATGTGGTCCTTGCAGCAACCCTGTGAGATAAGGAGGGTAGATATGGATCTCCTCAGTTTAGAGGCAAGGATAATTAATTTCCAGAAGGCCAAGAAACTTGCTTGAGTTCAAAAGGCTGACTGCAAGGGGCAAAGCCAGGTCTTGGATTGAAAGCATTTTAAACCAATTCCAGAGTGATTCTTACAACAATGTCATGACAAAGAAGCAGTGAAGAGTGAAAGAAAGTGAGATTTTCATCAATTTATACCATCATTATTTATTAAATCTTTACTTTGTGCCAAACCCTAGAGATATAGCCATTAAAAAAGAGATAAAGTCCCTGCTTTCAAAGAGATTGCATTTTAGACAATTAACAAATCAATACAGAGTGTGATGTCAGGTTGTGATAAACAATATGAAGACAAATAAAGCAAGAGAAGCAAAAACAAGTGATGGAATTGGGGTGGTGGGGTGACGATGTTATTTTAGATAGGATGATGGAGGAACACTTCTGTATAAGATGATATTTGAGTAGAACCTAAAAATATGTTAGCCATTTGATATTGGAGGAATAGCAATCAGAGAGAAAGAAGAGAGCAGTAAACCTGAGACAGGAGGCTTGTGGAAGTACCAGATAGAGGAAGGAGGACAGTGAGACGGAGAGTAGAAAAAGATGAGGTCAACAGATATGCAACAGCATGTAGTAGGCAATGAGGATCATTGTATCAATGAAATGGGACGTCATTGGAGAGTTTTAAGGGGAGGGTATCATGATCTGATGTATGTTTTCAAAGGGTCATTATAGTTTTCTGTGTGTATAAACTACGGGAGCAAGGGTAAAATAGAGTGAACATTGAAGAAGCAATTTCGGTAGTTCAAGAAATTTAAAAACTTTTCATTGTAAGATTTTGATGGGTTTTGTGAGTTCCAAACCTTTCAAAAAGCTCTATCTAATTTATTCCTTTCAAACAAAGTTTAATATGCATAAGGAAGGGGTCTTTTCCTAAAACACCTTTTAAAAAATGGGTAGAGGAGGGAGAAGAGTTAAAGAAGTTTGCTAAGCTCTGAAGCTTTGAAGTTGGGATGAAGGTTGAAAAGGAAAGTTAATAATTTCCCAAATGAGAAAAAAAATCTCATTTGAAATATATGGAAGCTATAGAAACCTTTGGCCAGAAAATTAGAAATATTGTTGTTTAGATTAATATTTTGTTGGTGTTTTAAAGGTCCCAGAAATATTAGTACTAGGGCATGTGTATGCATTATAAATCTGGGCCATAAAAGACCATTTGAAAGGTTTATTTTTCCTACAAAATGTCAAATGGAGCTTGTAACTTCAAATTTTTGCTAACCAGTCAAAAAAACTCCCATTTCTTCTTGGAATTGTAGTCTGAGATATAGCTTATTAAAATTGCATGTCCTCAGATAAGGGGAAAAATGTTTTACCCCAATATTATTTATTTTATATTATAAAATAAAGGAATATATTGGGTAAAATAACTTATCCCATAAGGGTTTAAACAATCAATCTTTTTAAATTCTTGGGAAAACAAACAAAACCTCACAATCAGAACATGGGTTTGTGATTTACAACAGGAGACAGAAATGAGATCTTTTTTGGAGAAAAATGGTTTTAAAAAACAAATGAATGGGACTTGGGGGTTGTCATGAGTGGCATTGTGGCAATAGATGTAGGCCATTTTACATCAGCATATACCACGCAGAACTGTGTGGGAGAGAGGGTGGTCTATGATGTGAAATGCGGTCTATGCTTGGTGGCAAAGCCCCAGGATGTGTATATCCATTATGGGTGATGTTCCACACTGATGAAGGATGTTGGTGTGGGATGTTGTGGGAGGTGTGGGAGGTGGGGAACATGGGAATCC